>ML817280.1:159745-189554 GCA_009831015.1 Picea engelmannii
ATATTCATTACATGAGAAGCAATGACCATGAAAAATATTTCCATACCTTTGTTTTGGTGTCCACCTTGAAGGTGTCTCTCTTCTGAATTTGCTTTGAGGTGTAGGTATGGATTCTTGAAGTCTTCTTTGCTCTTTTCTTCTGAAGGTTTCCTTGCTTTGTGTAGGTGCTTTACTTGCAGCTTTGCTTCCACCTTTACAATATGAAGGAATTACCTCATGCTTCTTAGAAGTGCTAGCTTCAGAATATGTTTCTTCATTGTTGTATCCAAGACCTTATTTATCATTTGGTGATCTTTGACAATCCAAGATTTCATCCAAGATCGTTGAGTTGTTCATGAACCTTTTTGACTTCTTTGTTTTCCTTCTGAGTTCAACTACTTTTGCTTCTAGCTTATGGAATTATTCTTCCTTTTCATTTACTTGATTCTTCAATAGTTCTTCTATCCTTTTGTCTTTTTCAAGTTGGATTTCAAATTTACATTGATTTCTTTTGCTTCTTTAATATCTTCAAGTATTTTTCTAAGCTCATCATTTACCTTCTTCTTTTCTTCTGATTGACTAATTATGTTATTCTTTAGTCTCTTGATCTCTTCTTCTTTTTCTTCTATTTGAGTCATTTTTTTGGTTGTTTCACTTCCTTCTTGTTTCTTGAGAAGTTGTTTTAGTGCCATGAAATGTATTTGGTACTTATCTAGGGATTCCTTTGTAATTCTTTCAAGATCCTCAAAAGTATCTAAATAACTATTAAATAGAAGATGATTTAGATAATTTTGAGGATCTTGAAAGAATTACAAAGGAATCCCTAGATAAGTACCAAATGCATTTCATGGCACTAAAACAACTTCTCAAGAAACAAGAAGGAAGTGAAACAACCACAAAAATGACTCAAATAGAAGAAAAAGAAGAAGAGATCAAGAGACTAAAGAATAAAATAATTAGTCAATCAGAAGAAAAGAAGAAGGTAAATGATGAGCTTAGAAAAATACTTGAAGATATTAAAGAAGCAAAAGATCCTCAAAAGTATCTAAATATCTTTAAGCTTCAACAAATCTTCTTCTTCATCTACAAGATAACTATTATCTGATTCTACACAAACTACTTTTATATCTTCTTCTTCATTTGCAAGAGAACATTCAACATCATTGCATTTAGAATTATTGCAATCAGGAGAGTCTTTCATTGATGGCTGCGTCTTGATATGCCTTCTCCATCTTCAACCATAGGTCCTTGGCGGAGGTATATTTTCCTATTCTTTCTTTGACAAAACCTGAGAGTCCATTTAAGATGGTATTGAATGCTACTGCATTATTATTCTTTGCTACAAATTTTGACTGATTCTTTGAAGGAACTGGACCAACAACAACTATATCCCAAACATCTGCTCCTTTTGACTTCAAATACCCTTTCATCCTTATTCTCCATGTCGAGTGATCTGTCTCATCAAAGAATTTAACTTCAATGGTATGTTCATCCATTTGTGTGTCCATGGATCTCCTTCAGTCTTGTAAGGATTATAGTGAAGGCCTTCTCTGATAGCAATTGTTGGACACACCGACCAAAATAAGAGGGGAGGGGGGTGAATCAATGTAGGGGTATTTTTACACTTCCTTCAAAACTTAGTTAGAAACCACCTCAAATATTATTATTCATCCACAATTAGCTACGTGCATATAACAACACCATTCATAAATAACAGAGAACATTAAACCATCACCATAAGGAACACAAAGAACACCAGATATATGTGTAAGATTTAGTATTATGTTGTTACATGAGACTACAATCTCTGGGGTTTATCAGCACCAACTGAAAAGAGAACCAAATCCAAGAGAGTACCAACTCTCAATACAAGACCCATCTTGCATATATTAGAACCAACTGAGATGTGAGGAATGCAACCCTCAAGTACAAGACCCAACTTGTAGAAAGAAGAAAATCTATCCAACCTGTACCAATAACCTATCACAATATGTACCAATCAACCTATATCAACCATGTACATCAATCACTCACACAACCTATACCATCACAAGTGCATCAACTATGCACAACACAACCTGTCACATCAACCTGTCTCCTCTATTAAATTAGATATGATCTCATGGATCTCATGTTCATGATCACGATAGTATTACACAACATGAAGACCATAAGCCAAATACCAACAAAAAATACCAATTGTATCCATAAAAAAATTGATATATGCAGAAATAACGAACAACCAATACCATCTCAAAATATAAACCCTAGCTCACAAAACACACCTCAAACAAGATGTGCCATATCTCTCATAAATAGACTCCAACCATGCATTAAAGATTATTCCAATATAACTAGCTATGATCCAATATTGAACTTTAGTAGATCTACCTTAGATCAACTCTACAACAAGCCCTAAACTTCCAAGAGGGAATCCAATATATTTACAAGCCAAACCCTCATGATTTTGCTTTCGTAGTTTTGTTGCCGTCATTTTTTTGTCGTGATTATGTTGTCGTGGTTCTACTGCCGTGATTTTTATGCCACAGTTTTGCTGCCACAATTTTGTTGCCATGATTTTTCTATCGTGGTTTTGTTGTCACGATTCTGCTAGCATGATTTTTCTACCACAATTCTACTACCGCAGTTATGTTTCCATGATTATTCTACCATAGTTTTGTTGTCGTGATTCTGTTGTCGCTGTTCTCCTATTGTGATTCTTTTGTCACGATTCTACTGTTGCGATTTTGCTACCGCAATTTTTTCTGCTGCAAATTTGATCTATCAATAATACATGCCCAAATGACCTTTCACAAATAGATATTCAATTATCTTCAAAAATCATTTTCATAAGAGACCTTTGCTCTCTTATTTATACTCCCCAAGTAGCTTTCTCTAGGGATTATCTTCTAACCAACTTCATTATTTTAGGACTAACCCACTTCTAACCACTTTGTCCACTTACAACCACTTTATCCACAAATAGTAATCTCACCACTTCTAGTTGCAAATAATTTATTTTTAATTATTTTCTTTTTGCAACGACGTAACCATGGTTAACTCCTAGTTGCAACCACTTTGACTAGTAAACTTCTTCTAGGAGCATCTAGAATAAATTGACTTCTTTGACCTTCTAGGCTATTCTAGAAAACTCATGAGGGTCCTTCAACTTCACTAATCCATATATCCTCAATCGTGAGGAACTACATGACATACCACATATCACCGAAAATGGCACGACATGTACTATCCATCTAGAATAGTTTCACCTATAAATTCATTGATCTTCATTACGTTATTCCTCAACCAAACTTGGGTTCCTTAACCACACTACTATGATTACTCAACCACTTAACCATTTGGACTTTACAAAGAATCTTCCCATGAGGGATTTCACCATAAGGGGACCAATTTGAGAACTCTATCCAAGAGTATCTTCCCATGAGGGCTTGCACCATAAGGGGACCACTTTGTAGTTCATCCATTTAGTACTTCATATCAACCATGAAATGACATCAATGATACAAATCCCTTTGATGTCAACCTTGACATCAATGACAACACATCATTATTATACCACTTGACATCAACCCTTTGACATAAATTACATCAATGAAAATGTAATCCAACAACCATTACATCAACGATACAATCACATCACTATGACAATAATTGATATCAACCCTTTGAAATCAATGAAAACATAGTACGAAAACCTCATTGTATACCATTTTTAGTTGGTTGAGAAAGTTTTGAATGGGTTTCAGAAAGTTATAGAAGTAATTTTCCCATAAACCCCTCTCAGGAGTGTGTGGTTTTCATGAATTTTTTGTTTATCCACTTGTTGAGGCACACACACCCTTTGTGATTAGGAAGGGAATTTACATGATCATTTTGTGAGCAAGAAGAGTGTGTGTATTTATAAGAAGGCTGCTTAGATAGTCTACATGATGAGAAAAATCAACAATAGAAGTGTATGGTAGCCAATATGCCATCATAGGACATGGAGGTGTCAACATATGCTATAACAAATGCCCCCTAATGTGTGAGGTTAGAAGGGGATATTATGGCCAAAATAAATTACCAAATTATGGAGGAAACTACTGAGTGGGACCAAGTGGAGTTCAACAAATTTTGGAATTGGAATATACCTACAACATAAACCAAGGTGTCATATGACTGTCTTCTCGAGGTGGGAATACCCATGCTCATATGTGGAAAATCATGGTTGCCAAATAAAGTACACAACATATTCATGAAGTATATATATAATGAAAAAACCATGACCACGAAAAAATATACAAGGTGGATCCATGTCAAAATATATCATAGCCATGAGAAAGTACAATGTGGATCTATTTCTTAGTGTACACTAGGAGAATATTTGGAACTGTGAGATGAATAAAATAATTCTCCAAAAATACCAATGTCATGAGGTAAGTGGTATGGTCTTGTGCAACTCGGGAAAAAACATAAACAAGGGATGCTACTATGGCCCAAGGTCTTCAATAAAAACTCATTGAAGGTATGAATTTTCACCATGTGAATAAATAAGCTAACGTTGAATAGGAGAGAAACTGTTTGATTACCGATCATTGATGTATACCATTAACAAATGTGATACATGTTGGGGATTGGGGGTAACTCGAAGAGGAACAATAAGAGAATATATAGAGATAAATGAAGGAATAATACTCCAAGAGGATCATTTTAGATTCTGTTTTTGTTCCTCTCCGGGGTAACAGTATCAGAGTGACTAGTTCTGACCTCAACTATTGTCCACAAATCTTGTTGAGTGAAACATTATAGTGATTGACTCTGTGATATTAATTTGTTGAATGTAACCCATTTGGATCATTAGATTTGTAATATATCGATGATGGATTCCAATATTTATACTACTATTTTAGATGGGATCAATTATGTTGTTTGGGTACTATATATGGAGACTTTACTGAAAATCAAAGGGCTCTGGAAGTATACTAAGACTGACATTCTAGAACATAAGGTTGAACATGTGAAGTTTGTTGTCGATGGGAAGAAATATGAGGTTTTTGGGGTTATTATGACCTACATTTCTCATAGATTCTCTTGCATACAAGTGGGATTGAATACCCTCATGAAGTTTGAAATAATTTGAAGTCTTTGCTTGAAAAAATTGATGAGAGTCAAGTTATGAAGTTGGAGAAATAATTGATCTCTCTTAA
Organism: Picea engelmannii; assembly: GCA_009831015.1. Taxonomy (NCBI): domain Eukaryota; kingdom Viridiplantae; phylum Streptophyta; class Pinopsida; order Pinales; family Pinaceae; genus Picea; species Picea engelmannii. The sequence goes on from ML817280.1 coordinate 164,932, forward strand.
TTCACATTCCTTTAAAAGGATTGAGGAATATTTGGCGCATGTTAAATAGCTAAAATTTAAATTGGGTGAATGTGGGAAGAATTTTGAGAAGAAATATGGACAACTCATTGACTTGGTCCTAATGAATCTAAGAAAACCTTTCGACGTGTTTTGTTCCATGTTTTGAAAAAATGGTAGGCATGCAAGGAAGATGGTAAGGAATATACCTTTGATACCTTTTGTGGATTACTGATTAATGATCAACATAGGTTTCTTGATGAAGGGAGCTTGGTGGTAAACATCAAGGTCACTTGCTCAAGGGAAAGGATAAACTGAATTATAAGGAAAGATGATGCTTTGATGCTCCTATGTGGACAAGAATGTCTTAACTAGGAAACTAAGGTGAATATTGATGAGCCAAAATCCACCTGGAAGAATCAAAAGAAGAAAACATGTATGTATTGTGGAAAGACTAGACATGTGGAGAAAAACTATTGGAAGAAGGGTGACAATTTAGAAGCGAAGGTTAAGAAACTTGAATGAGATGTGTCAGCTATCTATCGATCGACCGATAATTTTACCTTCCAAGTTAGAACCTCTCAAGTGTTTCTTTCTCACACCTCTAAGAATGAGTTGGCTTTCGATTATGGGTGCACTCATCATATTTCCAAACATTCTTCTTTGTTCTCTTCCCTAGATAGAGATGTCGAGCGAAAGATCTATGCAGCTGATGATTTTTCTCTTGACATTGTTGGTCATGGTGATGTTTCTTATCGACATGGAAGGATTATCGATTTCTATCACATACCTAATTTGAGAAGAAATCTCTTATCAGTTTCCCAACTGATGCAGACTAGTAAGATTGTTGTATTCTGGCCAAATCAATTTTTTTTAAGGAAATGAAGAATGTCAATTTTTTTTGAAAGGTTTCTCATCTCAAAGGATGAATTATATAAGTTATGTGACCTCCCTCAACCAAATCCTAGACCAAATTCCCTCATTGCCCAGATTGATGAGTGGAGTAGAATTTTGGCATGAACTAATTGGACATCTGAATTTTCAAATTTTGAAGTCGATGACCACACATAATATAGTTGTTGTTATACCCAAAGTTATTCTACCTGATGGTGTCTATAGAGGATGTGTGTTGGGAAAGGATCATCAGGCACATTTCGACTGTAGCAAAGCATGGTGAGCACAAAACCCACCGGAGTTGGTTCACAATGATCTATGTTGTATCCATCAACCTTCCTTAGCTTTTGTGAAGTATAATTTTACCTTTATCAATGATCTCTCTAGATTTAATTCGGTTTATTTCTTGAAAAATAAGGGTCTTGTCTTTGAAAAATTAAAGGAAATTAGGGCATTGGATGAAAATAAATGTGGTCAACCTATCAAATGTTTGAGATCTATTAATGGAAAAGGGTATGTAAATTGAGCATTTGAACAATACTTTGGTCGATATGGTATCTCCTGGCAGAGGTATGTTCCTCATACTCCTCAACAGAATGGCATAGAAGAAAGAATGAATAAGACTTTGGTCGAAATGGCTTGATTCCTTTTGTAAGAAAAATATCCACTGACTCATTTTTGGGCTAAAGATGTCTATTGTTCCAAACATCTCTTGAATTGGATTCCAACTAGAGTTGTCAGTTCTACGACTCCAGTCAAGAGATAGTGTGGAAAGAATCCCTCATTCAGTCACCTCAGAGTATTCAGATGTATTTATTGGGACCAAATTATGGATGATTGAAAGAATAAATTAGATCCAAATATTCATGCTTACATCATGATGGGATACTCTGAAGAATCCAAAGAATATCGACTATTTGACCCTGGCAAACGATAGATCATTATCAGCAGAAATGTTTATTTTGATGAGAAATCTTTTGGCATTAAGTTGTTTAACGCTTCCTCTAGTTTATTACAATATGGTTTATTTGATATTATTTCCAATAATGGCTCCCTTGTTCCTCTATTCAACATTTCGACTGGAAAATCGAACCTATTGTCCCCAACTCTTAGGGATAACTAAGGAGATGATGTCTCAAGGCCCTCAAGTTATAGACATGGAATACTGAGAGACAACTTGACCAATAATTTCTACTTGCATAGACAGAAAACCACCTCACCACCACACTTCCATGTTCATCATGACGACATCCACCACATCAACCGGCTTCCAGAAGACATTAGGTCTTTCTCCACGAGGTACAATATAGGTATTATGGTGAGTGTCATTTCAATATATGAGGCATTTGAGTTTGTTTCATTTTAAAATGCTTTGGATTATGTAACATCTTCTTGGACATTATGCCCTTTGTCCTGTTTCACTTTGGTGGTTGAAATTGTTCCCTAGTAAGTGGGTCACCCTTAGGTATATGTTTTCTATTGAGAGTTCCTCTTGACGAGTCATCATGCCATTCACGACAACACTTGTCACTTTCCACACTTCATCCCATCATCTCCTTACCTTTTGGGATTTTTGGGTGTACTGACCCAAGAAGGAATTGTCCCTCATTTCATGGGAAGAATGGGTTGAAGGCCCAGAGGCTTATAGCTGGAAAAAGATAAAATCCAATCATGAACCTTCTATATGATCACCCAGGGATCCCAAAGACAATGAAATGTCTCTCATAATAAAATAATGGGACCCTTGAAAAATAATTAATGCAAAATGCCAACCAAGGTAGAGCATGCATGGGCAATGCTTTTCATTCTTAGGTAAAATCCCCACACATGAATTCAACTTAGGGAAGAATGATGTGACCAAGGTAGAGTCAAGGTGGGAACTGTTTTTCATTCTTAGGTAGAAGCCCCACCTTGTCTTCAAATTGGAAACATCTTAAATAAAACAAAAGTCAATTTTTGGGCTTGGAAAAGGGTTGCATTCAAAACGAAGGTACACCACATCCTCTACAAAGGCACCCATAAATGAGATACTATGATCCCTTGTATGTCATGAAACCCATGCCCAATATTCTTTCCCCCATCCATATGAATTTGTACAAATGTGTTAGAGAGGGTTCTCCTTGGGAAACACTCCTAAACTTGAGGTACAATTCACTCAATAGGTATATTTGTCAACCCTCCCATACCTAAACCTGGAAAATTGCATAGGGTCTTTGAGCACTTGTTTATTTTGATGAGGTGGTTTTTATGTACATGATTAGATGGATATTTTATTGATTTGATTTACTTATCATGATGCATTTGACTTGAGATCCTTGGAGGGCACATTCATTGTCTTTGCAAGACCTAGTTGGTGGACATATTTGGAACACCAATCCTAGCTTGGGATTCCTTGGGGCTTGAAGCCCACAGGTTGGATACCATGGTCTGAACACCAGAAAATGATACTATCCTTTGGGGGTTTGAGGAGATACCATGGAGGAAATAACCCAGGATTTATCCAACCCAACGATTTACTCTTAAGGCTAAAACATCATTTTTGAGGAGGTTGAGTCACCCTAGGGCTAGGGATTGTGGTGTTGGTGTTGTTTCTGGAAATTTGACATATTTGGATGGAGAGGAGCACCTTGAGGACCCTAGTTCTTGAGAGGGAGGACTTTGGAGGCCCAAAGTGTCATATTCAAGCTCAACGATTTGCTAAAGGTGCTAAAACGTTTCCCTAAAGGGGTGACATCATGCTTCTTTAGGGTTTCTTATGTGCATTTTAGGGTTAAATTTGAATTTTATATTGTAAAGGGGAAAATTAAGGGTTGTTGTCCCTTTAATTTTTGGTTTACCCTAAAATTAATTGGACAAACACTTGTAGTAGGATTTGTATAAACAAATATCATTTCATTTCATTTTTACATCACAACTCTCCCATCTTGGAGATGATTCTATGCTCAAATTTGCACCCTACTTGGCAAATTTTGTCTATCTCTCTTGCTACTATATCTTTCTATGGTTTTCTTTGGCTATTGGATGAAGAAGTAAGGTGTTATATTTCTTGGATGATTTTTCTTTCTTTTATGGTGGATTTTCTTGGTTAAAAGGATTTGATCTTGTTAATGTTTGGACAAGGTAAGGAATCTTTCATGTTATTGCTTCTCTTCTTGGTCACAAGGTTAATTTGATAAGATTTTGGGGATTATAAGGGCATAAAAACCCACTAATCCCATCATATTTTTCTTGGAATAATTTGTTGAATAAAGGAATACTAGGAGGAGTAAAAGGGTTTACACCCTCCTAGGGTTTTCCTTAGCTAGTCTTGCTTGCCTTGGGGAGTAGAAGGGATTACACCCCCAATGAAGTAGAAAAAATAGATCTCTCATTTTTAAAGACTCCATAACCCAATAGTTAAAGGCATTAATCTCTTGCATTGGAGAAATAAAATCATTGCATTGGGATATGTAGAATTATGAGATATCAAAATTGTCTAAGTTGGAATATTTTCTACATGTTATAAGATTTCTTGTGCCCTAAGGCCATCCTATTTTAGCCAAGGATTTCATTGTTGAAATAAATTTAATTCTACATCCATTAGGGCTGCATAAAACTTCATTTTCTTTCATAATTTACTCACTTTTCAACCGTGGAAATTGACCTCTAAACCTAGATTATTGTTTTATTGGTTATGGGATATCTTTTTGAGAGTTTACTAGTTGATTTTTATGGTTGGAAATTGTTGTTGTAGCAATTGTTTGCTACAACCATAAGGATTCCCTAAAACTTTGTTGATAACTTCATTTGGCAGCCCTAATTTACCTTCAAAGTTCATGCTTAAGTATTGGAAAGTTATCTATTGTTTTAGTACTTCATTGTCCAATAATTATTTGACAATTTTGATGGTTATATATGCAATAACTAGTTGTTTTACTTTTTGATATAGATTTATGTTGATTGATGCAAATAGGGAAAACAAGCTTAACTTTTTTTTCCATTTGATTTTTTAACTTGTATCTTGTCTTTTCTTGTGTCTCGGGTAGGTACAACCATATTCCGTTGGTACTCAAATAGTTGGAAACCATAAACCACATTTGAAGCTCATTTTAAAGCCACTCTCCACTTATCAACTTGACCTATATGGGATTATCTTCATAAGTATCACTTTCCATCTCACATTCCCCCTAGGGTCACCTGAGGCTCCCCCTTGGGTTAGATTCTTCCTTCACATAAGCAAGGGAGGGTTTATCAAATGTGAAATTGGGTAAACTCTCCCGCCGTTATCATCATCGATTGGATTGGTTCAAGATTCTCCCAACCTACAGTTTGCGCGATAACAAAACTATATTCATAAGTCAACCACACAATCAATTTATGGTTTGACTGACTCTTAGTCTATTCTGACTAAAACTATTGCCTCTCATGATCGACCTTTTGAAGTAAATGATAGTTCACCATCCCCTTGTCTCCCTCGGTGGGTTTCTAAGACCATTGAAGCTATTAGTTTTGATGTTGGTGATGTATGCTCAAGCCATTAGAATTAGATTTGGAAGAAACAAGCTAGTGTTTCCTTGATGACTCATGTTATTGAGACTTGTGATCCTACTTCTTATGAAAATGTACAAGGACAACCCAAATGGGAGCACGCTATGCAATATTAAATGAAATCTATTTTAAAGAATCACACTTGGGATTTAGTTCCTCGACCTCAAGGTAAGAACATCGTGAAATGTCAATGGGTATATAAGACCAAATTTACCTTTGAAGGTGTTATTGAGCATAATAAATATCACTTGGTTGCGAAAGGATTTTATCAACAAGAAGGCATCGAATACATTGAGAAATTTTCCCCTGTTACAAAGATGAATTCTATTCGACTGGTCCTTTCCCTTACTACTCGCTTCATATGGCAGATCCACTAGATGGATATTAAAAGTGCATTAAGTTCTTCATGGATACTTATCTAAAGAGATATTTATGGAACAACCCCTAGTTTTGTGACAGATTGCAATATTGTTTGTTGACTACAAAAGTCTCTTTATGGTTTGAAATAGGCTCCAAGGGTCTGCTATGCTAAGATTGACTGCTTCTTTCTCAATCTTTTATTCAAATGTTGTGAGTTTGATCATAGTCTTTATGCATGACGTAATAATGGTGATACCTTAATTGTTGTTGTATGTGTTGATGATTTGGTCATAACTAGAAATAATATTGATCTACTATTTCGATTGAAGAGACAACTTGCTCACACTTTTTATATCAAAAATCTTGGTTGTTGGCACAGGGGCAGACCTAGGGTTCAACGCTACAACAATGCACCAGCAAAACCCTAACTACTGGCCCTTTCAGCAACACCTGCGAAGCAGATGAAGTCTCACCCGAGGTAGAGTCAGGTGTGGTTGCAAGAATCAGGTGTCTACAACCTTAGCTGGGACATAGATCTGTGACTATATTGCTTACAAAACACTTAGCATCGATTATTCATCAATATTCAATCCATATTATACTTCACAGATAGCACAGAGCATTGCAGTATTCACTTAGATCTAAGGTAATTTAGCACTTAGAAATAGTAAAACAGGTCAGATATGGTAGATCAACACTAAGCATCTTCATACATATCATATCTACTATTCATATACATCTATTGAAGCACAAAGCATAAGTAGACCTATCTAAATATATCAAAGCACTTAGCCAAAGCAGAGATAAACACATCAAGTCAAAGCACATAGCATAAAACACAGATTTACTTGGTTCACCCCCACCCTAGGGCTACGTCCACAAAATCTTCTTCTTTATTAGCTTCAGTCAATCCAGTTACATCATAGAGCTATCGAAATCCTACTCCGCATAGGACAGGAGATCTGCACGCACCTCGCCAGGTCCTCCTTACTTTAGTAGATCTAGCACATGACCTCCTTATAATCCGTGCACTCAACACTTACAACACTTGCACTCAGCTCTGCAATTCAATCACATAGATCAATTCAAGCACTAAGCCCTTGGATAATCTTGTCCTCTACTTATATCGCCTAGATGTCTATTTATACATTACAAAAGTGGGCCTAAGCGTGGGTAAACCCACATGCCGACATCCCTTTCCCATTATATATTCCCAAAAAACCCAAAAAGTACCCAAAGTGGGTCGGGATCTCGTGATCTCTTCTTTGTATCATGTGCCTCCTTCGATAGGCTGTCGAAGTCCCAAAAATGGTCAAATATGACCAAGTATTCCTCAAAACTAGGTTAAGGGCCAACAGGCCCCCAACACTCACCTGTGACTGATCCCGAGTCACTCTGGTCTGGGCAATTCCACCTCGAATGCCTCAATCTTGGCTTGAGCTTCTTCAACCTACTGTTGTGCCATGACCTCTTTCTCAGTGAAATCCTGGATGAGTGTGTCATTTACTGGTCCGTCGAGGTGCTGCTTTGCTGAGATGATGACTTGTTCTAGCTCTGTTCCTTCGGCCTCGATATCTGTAAAGAACATGCATGCCTTATCTTACATAGGTTGAATTTGTTGATTTACTTCCATTACCTTGCTTTGGATCGTATGGATCTGCTACTGGGCAAAGCACTGCTTGTGAGACTGCTTCATTCTCTCTACAGGTGATAGGGCCTTCAGCTGCACCTATATCTTTTTGGCTTCATGCTTCACCTCCTGGAGCTGCGACTCCAATTTATGAAATTATGGATTCTCGGTTAGGTTCTCATATATCTATGCACTTCTACTACTTAACTATTTGGATTCCTTAGTGAGTGCTTTAATCTTTTCTATTGTGCTCTGGGTAGTCATTTCTCGTTGGTCGCGCACTTCTTGTGAGGTACTTGGTATGGTATGAAGCTCTAATTCCATGACTCTTTGTTGAAGTTTCTGAATAACTTCATCAAGCTTCATCACTTGGCATTCTATGGGTTCCTTTTCCTTCTGCTCTAATCCAGTCACAAAGCGAAATGCTCTGTTGACTGCTTCCTCAATCCCTATCTATTTCGTGAGCAACTGTTCTTTCTATTTTTGGATCTTCGCTCTGTCTTCTACAAATTTTGCTTGGAGAGTGTCCTTCTCTTGTTGCGTAGCTCAACATTGTTTAATGATTTCCTCCTGTGCTTTCTTTAAGGCCTGGGTGGCATGTGTTGTTTCTTCCTGTGCTTTCCAAAGGCATACTTCGACTGTGTCAGCAATCTTTCAAAGTTGAACTGGTTCATCTCCCTCTTATGTTGTTCCTTCTGGTAGGGGCACAATGGAGACTACGCAACTAGACTGGAGTGCCTGTTGCACTCCTTGGAGCTCGATCTCAATTCTGTTGTACATTGTCTCTTGCTTAGCTTCTTGATTTTTGACTATATCTTCTATAGCTTCATTCATAGTTACGATGAGGAAACTAAAGTCATCTAGAGTGAGCGTGGTCTGCAACTTAGTTACGGGTGCTTTCAATTTATTTCAAGAGGAAGGTTCTGGAGGCGAACCCTTCCTCTTATTTATGATTTATTCTTCATCTTCTAGTCTTTGTTTGACTTATTCTAAGTATTTTCCATCACCTCCTTGATTTGGTGAAATGGAAGCCGTCCTCATAGATAGGCTGTCTATATCTGGACTTCCTCAGCCTTCTTTGTCTTCTTTGTTTTCTTTGTCTTACTGGGACCAGGTGTATCCTGCACAACTTTTGGGCTATTGATGTCGAACATTTCTGCAGGGTCTGCTAAAACAAGGAGGTTTGTCGACCATCCCTTGGTGATCTCCTCCAAGTCTTCTTCTATCAGATTATAATAATACTGAAGTTTTTCCTTGTGCTCATCAACGCATGCTGTAATATATGTGAAATGGTGGTCCACGCTGAACTTCATCAAAGGTTGAAACTTGTGTAAATTATTTGGGGTCATGCGAGGCTCAGAATAGATGGCTTGCTTACACTGAGCGTAGTAGGTATGGAAGACAACATTTTATTTCCACTACTTCTTCATATCGTTCGAGTACCATAGTGTACTGAACTTTGTAGTGAGTGGTTCAAAGGGGTCGATGTCCGGGAAGGTTGCACCTTCCGGTAGCTCCCATGCAACGAAAGCTATAAGTATCAAGAGCCAGCTAAAATGGAATTCATGCCCCTAATCCTGGGCTTCTCTATAGTCAATATCTAGTTGATTCACCAGGTACTTCACTCAGTTCATCTATAGTCCCTCTGTGCACTTCCCTGCGAGGTCAACTACAAAGACGGGTACTTGCGTGGGTTGGTTCTTGCGAACCAACTTCCCTGCGATCAATTGACAGGTGAGGTGCATTGTGCCACTTTTAATAGAAGCTACCTTGTAGCCTCGCATGCCTTTCTCAACATCACCATAATATTATTTGACCTTCTGAAAAAGAGCCCGATCCACAATCTTTTGAGGATAGTAATCATGGGGATCAGGGCATTGCATGCTAAGCCCAGTGATCCGATTGATCAACGTTGGATCAACTATTATGCAATGGTTTAACCATAAGAATCCTCCATGGTAACTCGCCAACAAAAACTTCACACAAGCATTCACCTCCTGGTGTCTTCCAAAGTCTAGTATCTTCATAACGTTGAGCAGAGTGGACTACACAAGGTTCATTGTCCATTGTTGAGGGATGATCTTCGAATTCTTTCCCTTGGTTCTAGTTAGGTATTTGTATGGGGCAAGCATGCTGTACAATTTACGATCCCCCAGTTTGAAGTCACTAAAATTCAATGATGCGCTCTTTTCATGATCTACTCAGACTGTGCATACCCCTTTCGGTAGGTACATAGTGACTAGAGTGTACTCAAGTCTCTAGGCACACTATCTCTATTAATCGCACTGCTCAGAGGTGGTATGTAAGTAGGTAGGATGGATGGAACCAGCTTCATGTTGGCCATATCATATTTATGTTTGGTTCTTCTTTTTACGTTGGCTCAGGATGTTCCTACTCGAGAAGTCAATGGGCAGGCTTGCACTCCTTGTGTTGATGATGCTTGTAAACCTTTAGACAATCCTCTCTTCAACATGACTCTTTCAGCTCTGAGGCTAGTGAGTACCTCTCTTACAGATTCTTCAGCTACGCTAAATTCGTCGGACATATACACTTAGGATCAATATCTTGGGTTCTCAAAGTAACGTAGGTACTGTAATAGGTTAGAGAGAAAGAGTGGAGTAATCACTGTTCACAATTCATGTAGTCTGCATACTCAAATTCACAATTAGCAAAAGTGTCTTCCATGCATGGCGCAATGGAATAAGTAAGTAACTATGCAATCGATCATTTGTAACAGATATGGGGCTTCATTAATTCTTGTTCTGTGTGTTATGGTGCAATCTAATAGTCTGGTGATGAGCTATCAATGATTTTTGACCCGTTCAGAGTGGCAGTTGAACAGATATATCGACCTCCAATGGCTATATTTCTTTGACATGGCGAAGTGACCCATGTCGCAGTTCTGATATCCCGATGAAGCTCCAATTTTACAAAGCTTCTTTCTGAGAGGTTCCCTCTGGAACCCTCTATAGTCTATCGATATTAGCTCTCCTTTTACTTATCTTCCTAGCCTTCTTCCCCGTGAGCTTTGTCTCGGTAGTTCTTTTCCCATTATGATTTTCCTTGGTCATAGTCACTTCACACTGCTGAGGTTCTTTCCCAAGACTCAGGGGTACTACTTCATCTCTACCTGATACAGATACTACAATATTCTGTGAGTCCCTTAATTCTCTTGCATCTTTGACATATGGGCTTCTTGTGTCAACTAGCTTTGATTTTTTCTCCTGTTCCTTAATCAAATGCATGATCCTTCTGGCCATGAAATCTCTTAACTATTGTCTTTGTTGTTCTAAAACCTTTTATTCTTCCTTCTTCCTGGCTTGATCTTTTTCAATCCAAGGTTTTTCCAGTAACATGATAAATGAGGTATTTTCTTCAATGAATCTATTAATCTCAAAATATTTCTCTGTCGAAGTTCGATTGACATTCATAGATATATGAGTGAACCTTCTACATAGGTTTACCGGTTTCCCTATGAATAACCCTATTTCACTTAGTGAAGGGATCATAGCAGGCCTTCCTATAGCTTCTAAAGTTCTCTCTGTCATAACATTCACCTATGTTTCCTCATCCAGAACACTGTCAATGTCGAAGTCTCTTATTCTTACCTCGATGCATTATTTTTCGTTAAAGACCTTTGATAATCTAACGTGTCGGTGGTCATTCAAGGTGTCCTTCATCTGTAGTAATATCTTTTCTGATTCTCTCTGGGGTTCTGCTATTTCTGGATATGCCTTAGGGTTTTCTTCATTCAGAGTCATTATTTCAAGATTAGCAATCATTCTAGGGCAATCCAATACTTCGTGGTCCAAGGATTTGCAATAGAGACAATTATATCTCCCACCAGGGCATTCCTTAGCGAGATGTCCCAGTATTCTACAAATGTAACAGAGGGTTAATCCTCTCTTTCTCTTAAATGATCCCCAACTTCTTCTGTACTGCGCACCAAGATCATGGCAGCTAGCCCGCACAAAATTCTTTCTAGGATCCTACATCCATTTGTTAGTCCAAACATTCTTTCTATGCATAGGTATAACATATCTATCATTATTCTGATTAGATCTACTCATATCAAAATTTATTTCATCTATTAATGCCCTAGTTTTCAAGCTAGGACAGAATCTATATAACATACCTAGATCCATACTCTAGAAACAAAAAATTTCACTTATCTTACCTTTACAGAGCACAAAGATTTTATATCTAAAACTTTTTCTACTATTCTTACCTTTATCAAAGCACAGATCTTACAAATCTTACCTCTTTTCTGTAGTTCTAACCTCTTTTCTTCAGAAACTTCCACTTTAACCTTTCTTAGAGCACAAAGTGTTTAGATCTCACTTCTTTTCTTCAGATTTGGCCTTCTCTTTTTAGATCAAGTAAAATATTGTTCACTAGGGCACAGATCCATGCACAAAGCTTCCATAGTTTCAGGATGAATCTTTGCACAAGGATTATTCTTCCTCAGTTCCCAACAATCACAGTTTAAGTCCCAACAACAAAACCATTTGTTGGCACAGGGGCAGACCCAAGGTTCAATGCTACGACAACGCACCAACAAAACCCTAACTACCGGCCCTTTCGGTAACACCTTTGAAGTAGATGAAGTCTCACACGAGGTAGAGGTAGGGGTGGTTGAAAGAATCAAGCATCTGCAACCTTAGCTGGGACATAGATCTGTGATTATATTGCTTACATAACACTTAGCATCGATTATTCATAAATATTCAACCCTTATTATACTTCGTAAATAGCATAGAGCATCACAATATTCACTTAGATATAAGGTAATTTAACACTTAGCAATAGTAAAATAGGTTAGATATGGTATATCAACACTAAGCATCTTCATACATATAAGATCTACTATTCATATACATCTATTGAAGCACAAAGCATAAGTAGACCTATCTAAATATATCAAAGCACTTAGCCAAAGTATAGATAAACACATCAAGTCAAAGCACAGAGCATAACACACAGATTTACGTGGTTCACCCCCACCCTAGGGCTACGTCCACCAACTCTTATTTATTAGCTTCAGTCAATCCAGTTACAGAACATAGCTATCAAAATCCTACTCCACATAGGACAAGAGATCTGCGCGCACCTCGCCAGATCCTCCTTTCTCAAGTAGATCTAGCACAGGGCCTCCTTACAATCTGTGCACTCAACACTTACAACACTTGCACTTAGCTCTACAATTCAATCACATAGATCAATTCAAGCACTAAGCCCTTGAATAATATTCTCCTCTGCTTATATCGCCTATATGTCTATTTATACATTACAAAAGTGGGCCTAAGCCTGGGTAAACCCACGAGCCGACATCCCTTTCCCATTACATATTCCTAAAAAACCCAAAAAGGACCCAAAGTGGGCCAGGATCCTGTGATCTCTTCTTTGTCTTGCATGCCTCCTTAGACAGGCTGTCAAAGTCCCAAAAATGGTCAAATATGACCAAGTATTCCTCAAAACTTGGTCAAGGGCCAACATTGGTCTTCTACATTATTTTCTTGGTCTTCAAGTTTTACTTCTGCCCAATGGTTTGTTCCTCTCTTAATATATATATGTAATGGATCTCTTTAACTCCTTTTATATGGAAGATTGTAATCCATGTGCTACCCCCTTTCAGTTTGGGATCAAGATGACCAAATATTCTCAATCTCGCAAAGTTGACACTACTCTTTATTGACAATTGGTTGATAGCCTTATTTATTTAACTCATACTCGAATCAATATTTCCTTTGTTGTTAGTGTGGTTTATTAGTTTATGCAAGATCCACATTATAGTCACTGGAAAGTTTCACAATAGATTGTTCATTACATCAAGGGTACTTCTCATCTTGGTATCAAGTATTGTTGTAGTTCCAATTCATTGGTTGGGTTCACCGACTCTGACTGGGTAGGAAACAATGATGATCATAATTCCACTTATGGCTATGCATTTTTCTTTAGCATTGGACCTCTGGTTTGGTTGAGCAAGAAACAAAAGGTAGTCTCTATGTCAACTATAAAGGATGAGTATTGTGGTTCTATTAATGTAGGTACAAAGGTTGTTTGGATTTGCCATCTTTTGGGTGAACTTGGATTTATTTTTCATACATCAACTTCTATCTATTGTGATATCCATAGTGCAATTCAGGTTGTTGATAGCCCTATTACCCATAGTAAAATGAAGCATGTATAACTTCATGATCACTCCTTGAGATAGTTAGTTCAAGAGAAGGTTGTCACTCTTGTATATTCTAAAACTAATGATTAGATTGCTAATATATTTACAAAAACTTTTTCTAAATATAAGTTTATTAAGATCTGCAATATGCTTGGGCTTTAGGTAGCTAGAATTATGGGGGGGTGTTGGCCCTTGGTTATGGAAGCAATCAATTATCAAGGAAGAAAAGGAAAAATGCGAACTGCATGGAAGACACAGTTACTGACACTAGGTTGAAGTGAGCAAAAGAGAAGAAAAAACAGAGCGAAGTAAGAAAAAGAAAGTCATTGGACGAGGAGATCGAGGATGATAGATTAGCAAGGAAGACGGATCGTGGACAACTCAACAAGCAAAAAAAACCATCATTGGATGCTTTGGAGCACCGCATGAGAAGGAAATAAAGAGAGGTTGGCGAAGCCCTGAAAACACGGATCAAGTTGACCCAGGGTTTTATACACCTAGGGTTTTTTTTTTATCTAGGGTTTTGACACCTAGGTATTGGCCTAAGGGTGTCTAAGAACTATTGTAATGTATAAATAGAGGTCTAAAAGACCTAGGATGGGTGGTTGGTATTGTTGGTTCTAGTTTTTGTTATTGGCATGAGTGATTATTGTTGTGAGAGAGAAGTGATAAGTGTAAGAGCCTTCTGGTATTGTAAGATCTTTAGCTGGGTGTGAATATCAACCCTGCAACTGGGTGCACAAGGAGGGGAGAGATAGAGAGGATAAGAGAGAATATTTTCTAGCTGAGAGCGCAGACAAGAACTATATGCTTCATCATAATATATTATAAAGAACAATTATGTGGATGTAGCCCTAGAGAGTGGGTGAACCACGTATATATTGTGTTGCATGTGATTGATGTTGTGTTCTCTGTCATTTGATATGTTTCTATTGTGATATTGATTAGAACTGAAGTATAACTTGAGCAGTAGGTTTAAGGAAGATAAATAATACTAGGTGACTATGTATTGTTGCTGTGAATCCATTTTTCATTCCCTTTGGTTGTAGACACATGTGTCCTACAACCCCCTATAGCTACTTTGGGTGAGACTGCATCTGCTTCGCAGGTGTTTCTGAAAGGGACAGTAGTTAGGGCTTGTTGGTGCACTCTTAGAGTTGAACCTTGGGTCTGCCCCTATGCCAACAAATGGTTTCATTGTTGGGACTGAAACTGTGATTGTCGGGAACTAAGGAAAGAGAATCTTTGTGCGAAGATCTGACCTAAAATTGTGAAATCTCTATGCGTAGACATGTCTCTCTAGTGCACAGTATTCTACTCGATCGGTGAAGCTCTGTGCTAAGAAAAGAAGTCTGATCTAAAGAAAATAGGTAAGATCTGAACACTTTGTGCTATGAGAAAGGTAAAAGTGAGAAATTTTTTTTAAAGAGATAAGATTTGCGAGCTATGTGCTCTGATAAAGGCAAGAATAGTGAAATTTTTTAGATCTGGAAGCTTTGTGCTCTACTAAAGATAAGAGTAGTGGAAATTTTTGTTTCTATAGTATGGATCTAGGTATGTCTGATAAGATTTGTCCTAGCTTGAAAACTAGGGCACTGATAGATGAAAGAAGATTTGATATGAGTATATCTGATAAGAATAGTGAAATATATGTTATACCTATGCATAGATAGAATTTTCAAACTAAGAAATGGATGCAGGTTCCTAGAAAGAATTTTTTGCAGGTTAGCTACTATGATCCTAGTGTGCAGTACATGAAAGGTTGGGGATCATTTAAAAGAAAATGAGGATTAACCCTTTGTTACAGTTGCAGAAGACCAAGACATCTGGCTAAGGAATGCTCTGGTAGAAGATCTCATTGTCTTTTCTATAGAGGTATGGACCATGAAGTATTGGATTTCCCTAGAATGATTGCTAAGGTTGAAAGAATGAATATGAACCAAGAAAACCCTAAGGCAGATCCATAAACTAAGATTATGGAAGAAACCCAAAAAGAATCAGAGAAAGTATTGCTACAGATGAAAGATATCCTGAATGAACACCGACATATCATCTTATCATAGATATTCAAAGAAAAAGAGTGCATTGAAGTAAGAATAGGAGACTTCGACATTGACTGTGTTATGGATGTGGAAATGCAGGTGAATATCATGACAGAAAAAACTTGGGAACTTTTAGAGGAGACTAATGTTATTTATTCATTGAGAGGAATAGGATTATTCACAGGAAAATTGATAACCCTATGTGGAATACTTACCTAGATATCTATGAGTGCTCATGGAACTTCAACATAGGAATATTTTGAGGTTTTCAAATTTATTGAGAACAACGCCCCATTTTCTATGTTACTAGGAAAACCTTGGATTGAAAGAGATCAGGCCAGAAGGAAGGAAGAAGAAGTCTTAGAGAAGAAGAAGCAAGAATTAAAATATTTCATGACTAGGAGGATCACACAGTTGATTGAAGAACATAAGAACAGATCGAAGTTACTTAGGACCAGAGTCTTGGATGTTGAAGGTACAATAACACAAGAAGATTTGCAGAAGACTGAAGTACCTATCCTAGATAGAGAAGAAGTATTACCCTTGAATCTTAGGAAAGAATCTCAACAGTGAAAAGTTACTATGCCAAAAGAATATAAGAATCAGAATGGAAAGAGGAATAACGAGATGAAGCTCACCGGAAAGAAGGTTCGAAATCTCAGCAAAAAGAGAGCAAAGATTGAAAATTATAGAAGGGTCCAAAGGGAACTTCGTAAAGGGAAAATTTACAAAACAGGAACTTCATTAGGATATCAGAACAACGTCACATGGAACTTTTCCATAGTGAAGCAATATAGCCGTTGAGAATAGTATAACCATTAGACCGACACCCCGAATAGGTAGAAAGACATTTATGGTCAAACAACTCACCATCAGACCATTGGGATCGCACCGTAATGGACATAACTAAGTTAATGGAGATTCTTGCCCATTGGAGAGATCCATTGCTTTGTTATATATTTATTTCGTTGAACCTTGCACTGAGAACACTTTTTCTAACCGTGTGTTACAACTCAAAATTACTCACTTCGATAGTGTCGCAAGTGTCGTCATTACAAGTGTTGTGAGTGTCGCATCTTGTCCACAAGTGTCGCATCTTGACCAAAAGTGTTGCAAGTGTCATAATCATCATACGTCCATATTTCTCATGTCATACCTCTAACGACATCACAAAGACACTTAAGACACCTCAAAGGTCAGTTTGGAAGAAGAGAAACCACTTGACAGGAAGTACAAGCCTTTTTCCATTGGAAAAAACACTCAAAAACTGAATTTTAGAGAGGAGCGCTCCCCTACCCACTGTCAGGGAGTGCTGGCACTCCCTGAGCCTCTTTAGGGGAGTGCTTGAGGGCCTTGTGCACCCTTTTGGGGGAGATCTACCCCTTTTTTTAGCAAATTTTGGGTTTGTTGAGGCAAATAAGGGAAGAATCCCTCAATTCCTGAAGGTAGTTGGATTCAAATAGATTGTCAAGGAATGATCTTAGGGGAGATCCTCAATTGAAGGAGAAGAATCCTCAACTCATCCCAAAGATCTCTCAAGTGGTTGGACCTCTCCATGGTTATATAAGGAGACCTTCTCATGGTGAAAGATACAATGGAGATTGTGAATTACATCAAAGTTATGATCTCATGAGTGAGATTCCATCAAAGCAATAATTGAAGATTATTTGAGAAAATGGGTTGGAAAAGGAGAACTGGAGGAAGCTCCTACACCTTCATTCAAAGGATTGTAAGTACTTTTACTTGTTCTCATTAATATAATCTATGATTGGCCTGTTTCTTTCAAACTTGTGCTTGTTCCATATGAGTTTGTCTGTAGTAGATGGATCTATGATTGAGATAATATCAGTAGAGTAGGAATTCCATTGTATATTTGTTTGTTTTCCAGGACCTATCAGGGAGCCCAAGATCGAAGCTCATCTAGGACTTTGCAAGGACAAATGTCACTAATAAGATACATATCTTTCTCCTTCTCTTTCATTAATTATCTTGATTAGGTCTAAAAGGAAGTCAATGACCATGTTAAGCATTTTTCTGTAGGAGTCTAGAGGTCAAGAGGGAATCCACTTGTCCACAAGGGGATTTACCTTCAACACCATGAATCTGATCCCACATATTAGTTGATTTCTCACAGTGATCATCACGCTATCACCATCCATCTCATTGCATTGACTAGTTACTTTTCAAACCCGAGAGATAGAACCATAAGGACGTATGTTCGAAGAACTTAGCACAGTCGAAGAGTCCGTGAAGGAGTTACTCATTGACCTCATGACTGAAAGAGTAATGTTTGTGGTTGTACAAGCATCGTCGATGAGAGGAGTGAAAGCCTCTCCGATGACTTCTCATGGATCCGGGCCATCCTGACTAACCACAAAGAAGAGAACCAAGCATAGAGATGACCTAGAAAATCTGAAGTTGATCCCGACCATATTTCCCAATTACATCCTGCCTCTGGCCGGCGTGGTGAGTTGAGATAGTGTGCCAAGATTGTTTGAGTACACCATGGTTACTGCATACCTCCTGAAGGGGATACGTAGAGTAAGAGCACAACATGACAAGATCGCAGCGTTGAAGTTCAATGACTTCAACCTCGAAGATCAAAAGAACCATAGCATGCTCTCCCTGTACATATACTTGACTAAGATGAAGGGGAAGAACTCAAAGATAATCCCCCATCTATGGATGATGAACCTCACGCAGTCCACCCTACTGAATGTCATGAAAATCCCACACTTCAGAAGGAACCAGGAAGTTAATGCTTGTGTCAAGCTACAACTCTCATGTTACCATGGAAGCTACTTAGGGCTATACTACCATATCACAGTTGATACGACATTTATCCATAGGATCACATGATTGAGTATGCAAGTTCCTGATTCGCGAGACTTCTATCCAGGAAAAGCCACAGATCACGCACTATCACAAAAGATCAAGGATACATATGATGATGTTGATAAGGGGACACGAGGCTACAAGGTAGATTCCATCCAGAATGGCACAGTCCACCTAGCATGCCAATTAATTGCAAGGAATCTAGTACGAAAGAATCGACCCACGTAGGTCACATGCTTTGTCGTTGACCTTGCAGGGAAGTGAGTGGAAGGTCTATAGATGAATTGGGTGAAGTACCTAGTTAATCAGCTTGAACTAGACTGCCACGAAGCACATGATCAGGGATATGAATTCCATTTTAGCTAGCTACTGATCCTCATCGTGTTTGTTTCTTGAGAAATGCCAGAAGGTGAGACCTTCCTAGACATCGTGCCATTTGAGCCGCTTGCTATGAATTTCACTACGCTCTGGTACTCGAGCGATATGAGAAAACATTGGCAGTCAAAATTTTCTTTTCACACATACTACCTCCAGCTGAAGAGAGCCATCAAAGTTGAACCTCACATGACTCTAGACACCCTACAGATATTTCGACCCCTGATGAAGTTCTACGTAGATCGACACTTCATCTAAATTACAATGCAAGCAAATGAGCACAAAGAGGAGCTTCAGTCGTACTACAAGCTCACAGAAGAGGACCTTGAGGAGATCAATAAGGATCGATCGACAAACCTCCTTATTCCCACAGACCCTACAAATATGTTTGACCCTAACAAACCAAAGACCACGCAAAAATGACATGATACACCTGAACACAACAAGAGGAAGAAAACTGAAGAGGTCCAAGACTTAAGCAACACCTTAGGAAAGATTTCTTCAATATCACCTGACCGAGGGATTAATGACGAAGTAGAAGAGATAAATGGAAAATAAGTTGAATAGAAATAAGGTGAAGTAACACTGCCTCGAGATGAGATCGATCCCCTGAAGAAGAGGAAGATTTCTCCACTGAAACCTTCTTCCCAGAAGAAATCCAGAGCCACCATGACCAAGATGCAGACTATACTTACTACCAATTATTTTGACTTCATCATAGCAGCTCTAAATGACGCCTTGCAGGAAATCATGGAGAAAAAAGAAGCCAAGCAGGAGGAAATGTACGACATAATTGAGGTAAAAATATGATGGGTACATCAGGCCCTTCAGTCCATTCGTGTAGTGTCCACTGTGCCCTTGCCATCGAGAGAACCAGAGTTGGAAGATGAACCAACCCAACTCTGTCGACTAGCAGATGTAGCTGAAGCTCGCCTTTGTTGAGAACAAGAAGAAACAGAACAAGACACCCAGGCCTTGAAGCAAGTGCAAGGAGTACTTGTAGAATAATGTTGAATTGCAAAGAAGGAGAAGGTTACTCTCTAGACGAAGTTGGAAAAAGAGAAAGCATAAATTCAACAATAAAAGGAACATTTGCTCGCAGGGAATCTCGAAGTGAAAGAAGCAGTCAAAAAAGAACTTCGCTCTATGACAGGCTTAGAACCACAGGTAGAAGACTGAGTCACACATCAAGTAGATCATCTCGTAGAAGGTATCCAAAAACTACAACAAAGAATAACAGACTTAGATCTCCGTGCAGTGTTCAACACTCTACAGGATGTGAGGGATCAAAGAGATGCAACTGCTCAAGGCACAGTTGAGAGACTAAATTCCCTTTCCATGGAATGAAAGAAACTGAGTGATCACAATGGATAGACATATGAGTGACTCACTAAAAATCTAGAACTGAAGACACTGGAGTCACAACTCCAAGTGGAAAAGTATCAAGCAGAAATAATACAGGTGCAGTTGAAGCCCCTGTGAGCTTTTGAAAGAATGAAGTGATCCCCAGAATAATGTAGTGCTCAGCAGTAGGTCGACACCATTCTTAGAAAATTCATGGAAGTGACTTAGAGGCTCCAACCTATACATGGCGAGGCTTACCAACTGTTCACAGAGATCAAAGGCCGAGGAGAAGAACTAGAGCAAGTCTTCACTGTAGTAGAACAATGCATATATTGACCTATCAACAAAGCTATTATCCAAGAGTTTGTTGAACAGGAGGTCGTGGCACAACAAAACGTTGAAGCAGCTTGAGCCAAGCTTGAGGTTTTTGAGGTAGAATTATCTAGATCAGAGTGACTTGGGATGAGTCACAGTTGATTTTTTGGGGCATGTTGGCCCTTGACCAAGTTTTGAGGATCCTTGGTCAGGTTTGACCTATTTTTGGGACTTCGACAAGTTGTCGAAGGTGGATCACAAGACGAAGCAGAGATCATGGGATCTCGACCCCTTTTAAGGCCCTTTTTTGGATTCAGGATTATGTAACGGGTATGGTAATGTCGGCCCATGGGTTTACCCATGTTTAGGCCCATTTTGTAATGTATAAATAAGTAGCTAGGCAATGTAAGAAGAGGCTAGTGTGCTAAGTGCTAGAGTTCGATCTATGTGATCGAAAGTGCTAAGTGCTAAGTGGAGATTTATTTTCTGCATACTATGTGAGGCTTCCAGAGCTTAGTGCAAGAAAGTGTAAGATATTGAGAAGAGGCTTAGTGCTGTAACCTAGCCCAGGGAAGGAGGATCTAGCGAGGTGCTCAGATCTCCTGTCCTCTACGGAGTAGGTTTTTTGTGTCTCTATGCATGTGACTAATTGAAGAAGATAATAAATAAGACAAAGAGTTGGTGGACGTAGCCCCAGGGTGGGAGTGAACCACGTACATGTTGTGTTTCTCTACTTTGTGCGATGTATTGATGTTTTTA
Organism: Picea engelmannii; assembly: GCA_009831015.1. Classification (NCBI taxonomy): domain Eukaryota; kingdom Viridiplantae; phylum Streptophyta; class Pinopsida; order Pinales; family Pinaceae; genus Picea; species Picea engelmannii. The sequence continues at coordinate 186,185 of ML817280.1, forward strand.
TATGTTAATTTTCTTAGTGCTTCGATATAGATGAATGGTAGATAGATATGTTAATTCTATGTTCTTAATAGTATGGATGAATACTAGATCTGGTCTATATGGATGTGATTAGTGCTTGAATATAGTAAATATGGTTAAATACTGCAATGCTCTATAATTAGGGTTTAACTGCATTGTAAACTTAGACTGGATATTGATGAACTATAACTGCTAAGTGCCTTGTTAAGGTGTTACATTCATAGATATGTGTCTCAGCTAAGGTTGCAAACACTGGAGTCTTGCAACCACCCCGGTCTCTACCTCAGGTGAGACTTCATCTTCTTCGCAGGTGTTTCCAAAAGGGCCGGTAGTTAGGGTTTTATTGGTGCATTGTTGTAGCATTGAACCCTGGGTCTGCCCCTATGCCAACAACCCATAACTGTAAGGGAAAACCAACATGCAATATCATACTCCTTGCACGCTCCATGATTGTCTTTTTCATCCTTTCTGACACACGATTTTCTTGTGGTGTTCTTGGAACTATATTCTCTCTATGAATCCCATGGTATGAACAATAATAAACAAACTCCTTGCTGCAATATTCACCTCCATTATCTGATCTGAGACACTTCAACTTTTTTCTTGTCTCATTCTCAACCAAACCTTTCCATTTCTTAAAAGTATCAAAAACATCATATTTTTGTTGAATGCAATAAACCCAAGTTTTTCTAGTTGCATCATCAATAAAAGTAACATAGTAACGGAGCCACCAAGTGATGATAACTAAGTTGGTCCCCATACATCTGTATGCGCAAGTTATAACCTTTCACTCTTCTTTTATTTTCTGACTCTGAGAAATTAGACTCTCTTCTATTTTCTATAAAGACAATGCTCACAGAAGTCCAAATCAATTTGTTTAAGATCTGGCAACAAATTTCTTTTGTGAAGTATCTGCATTCTCTTCTCACTCATGTGTCCAAGCCTATGATGCCACAGTGTTGTATCCACTCCTGTAGAAGCTAAAGAGATAGAAGAGTTAGTACTACTAGTACATAAATACAATGTGCCTACCTTCTCTCCTTTTGCTATCACCAATGATCCTTTGATGACCTTCCATGTCTTATCTGTAAATATGGATATACAATCTTCACTTGCCAACTATCCTATTGAAATTAGATTTTTCCTTAGATCTGGAACATGTCTTACCTCTTTCAACAACCATTGGTTTCCATTTCTTTGCTTTATTTTTACCTTTCCCATTTCAACAATTTTGCATGATGCATCATCACCCAAATGAACCTATCCAAAATCACCTTGAACATAATCTAGAAAATGTTTCCTATGGGGTGTGGCATGAAATGAAGCCCCTGAATCTGCCACCCAAGACTCATAAATATTATATATAGAAAGAATCAAAGCATCTTGTAACACATCACCTGTTACATTTGCTTCCTGATTTCTCTCCTGTTGTCCATGTCTTTCTTTCTTTGGAGCTCTGAAGTCTTTCTTTAGATGTCCTTTCTTCCCACAATTCCAACACTCTATCTTTCCAAGTCTGGATTTGGATCTACCCTTCCTAGAATTCCTATGGTTCCCTAAACCCTTTCCTCTATCCTTTTGTCTTCCTCTATTCTCCATGTTCAATGCATTACCTGATGTCTCACCTGTGAATTTCTGTTGCATTTCCTCACTAAGGATAACACCAACAACATCATCAAATTTTAAAGCATTTGAACCAGAGACAGAGTTAATTACAGCCATGACTAAGACATTCCATCTTTCTAGCAATGAGAACAAGATTAGAAGAGCTCTGACCTCATCATCAAAGTCCACTTTTACATAACTTAGTTGATTAGTAACCATATTAAATTCATTTAAATTATCTGCAACAGACCCACCTTCAGACATCTTCATATTAAATAATCTCTTCATCAGAAATAACTTATTGGACACCAAGGGTTTTCATACAATTTAGCCAATGCATCCATCAAACCCTTCGTTGTCTTTTCTTTCTAAATATTGAAAGCCACCGATGCTGCTAGGCACAACCGTATTGTTCATAGAGCCTTTCTGTCAAGAATCACCCATTATTCGTCCTTCATAGTCATCGAATTCTTTGTTATTTCGCCCAATGGTAGGAATAGATACTTCTAATATAAATAATATTCCATCTGCATCTTCCATAACTGGTAGTTTTGGCTATTAAAGTTTTCAACCCTAAACTTTCCATCTTCCGACATTGGTCCCACTCGAACCAGGAATCCTCTTTTCCACCGAGTTACCTTTCACTTTGATACCAGTTGTTAGAAAAACATGATCACAGAGCAATAAAATAAAACAAATATGTAAAAAAAATACAAAAGATACACAATACAATAGAGACACAGATATACATGGTTCACCCAATGTGGGCTACATCCACCAGAGAAATTTCCAGGTCCTTCCTTTATTATTATCCAACAAATGAAGGGATGCAACCTACAACAAACCCATTGTAACTTCCTCTTCTTTCTCTCACAATATCTTATCTCATAATACAATATTCACTATCATCCTTAGCCACAATACATCTCCCTCATAAATAGGGTTACCCCAGCAGAGGGGGTAACCCCTCTCTTTACTCCCCCATGTGGAAGAGTGTACATTCTTCTGGGGTGTAAAGTCTTCATGGGGTATAAAAACGACTGAAAACAAAGACCTCTGAAACTGGAAGATAATCAGGCTCCACAACCAACATCTTCCATACACTATTTCCATCTAGTGCATGTGAGAGACGTACTCGATGGTGTGTTCTTTTAACCTTTTTCCAAGACCTTCAAATCATTTTCCTCATGTTCTCTCATGTTGGATGATGGGGGATGCCTCAATTCCCTCCGTCTATTGGATATCTTCCCATCGACACTAACTCATTTTTCTATGCAAATGATATCTAGAGATTTTATATTACCTTGGGCTTGCAATCATCAATAGCAAGTTCCCTTGCTATTGACAAGGGGAATACATTAATGTCTCCTAATTGATAGATTCTACAAGTATTCGATGAAGACACATCTATTCACACTTGCTATAATGTATTATGTAAATTTATTCCCATTATCATTATTGGTGGGTTGTATTGTTGGGGATTGGGGGTAATCCAGAGAGGGACAATAGCAGAAATAAACAAAGGAATAATACTCCAATAGGATCGATGGTGTCTAAAGACATCATTTCAACACTTAAGAACAATGCATCGTGATTAGAAGATCACAATGCATCATTGAACATTGTTCACCATGATGTTTATATTGACCCATGGGGTCCTTTAGTTATAGTCTCAGGATCTAACAAATTTCCTTGAAATTTGAAAGACCTTGTCCACATATAATCGTCGGTGGTTGGAATGGTTTCT
>ML817281.1:20752-49771 GCA_009831015.1 Picea engelmannii
TTATCTCTTTCAAAGTTAAATCTAAAGTAAACTTCTATTGCATGCAAAGAAAAGTTAGATCTAGTTTTGTACCTTAAAGTTTCATTTTAAAAGTTAGATCTAGCATAGGAAAAGTTACTTTTAGCATGCTTTCTTTCTTCAAAATTTAAAAGGCTAAAATTAGTAATTTTTCTAAGGACTTTAAATCCATTTTTGCAAAATTTAGTGCCACTTTGTTTTCTGTCCTAAAACAACAAACAAAACCACTAAGAAAGTGTGTCTAAATATTGCTTTCTTGCTTTCTAACTTACTAGTTTATCATAGGCGTTCTTGAATAAATTTTGCCCATCTTCTAACATCTTTTTTGCAGGTTGTCCCAAAGTAATTTGGGGCATTTTCCACATTAACTTGCTTTTTTTTCAGGTTTAGTGAACATCCAAGGGGAAACATTGCCTATTTTCAAGGAATCGGACCTTCAGAGACCACCCGAGGCACCTAACCTTTCTTCTAAATCATTTTTTTCTATCATATTGTAAGTTTGATGGCCCCCCACTAATAAAAGGGCCACAAACCTTCTTCAAAAATCATTGTAACCTCAAAGAAATATGTGGGATACTCAGTGCCCACCTCAATCCCCCTACCCTGGGAGGATTTGTCTCTGTGTCCCATTTTTGTGGTGTGTTTCATGTGTTTTTTATTTCACTACTCTTAAAAATAAAAAAACAACAACAACAACAATAAAATCAATCATAAACACTACACAAATAATCATAGATTAGATTTATGGTTTATGCAAAGTAATTTATAATTGCTTAGTTAGTTTCCTTTTTTGCAATATTTCAATTTCACAATTTTTTTATGCTGCAAATAAACTTGTCCCCTCAACTCCTCTGAAAAGAGGCTAGACAGTGTGGACAATAGTAATTAGTTTGACATTTACTTTCTATTATTTATTTGAGTCTTTATTTTATTTTGCAAAAAATAAACCTTTCCCCTCAGTTCCCCGGTGTATGATCTGAACCCTTGCGAGCCTAGCTCAATCTGGGGAACTCATCAGAACCAGGGATGGTCAGTGTGGAGTAGATTAATTAGGACAATCTCAAAAGAAGTTATCTTGATTTTAGGAAAACTGCATGAAGGGAGTGTGTGAAGTCAGACGGGAACTTTGAGATCTAGGTTCTCCCCGTGTTGGACCTCTGACACCTTCATTGAGCTTGTTGGGGAAGTATTTGGGATTCGACAAGTTCTCCACAAATTTCCAAGCAAAGAGATAGCCTATAGAGAGGTCACACATTAGTTTAGTTTATTTTCAAGCATTTCAATTTTACAAGCAATTTCATAATAATAACCACTCAACACTTAATAAACTCTAAAAATTTCAAAGATATCTCCACATGGTACTCTACATACTCAGCAACATAACACACGATCTCATTATTGGCACTAGTTTCAATTTATATATTTTAAGAAGCCATTTTCTTCAAGTATTCACTTTTGCAAAGCATTATCTTTATCTTGAAGTATCCTTTTTGCTTATGATTATTTACTTGCTAGCATCTACATTTATCTAATTGTATCTTATGCAAGTATATTGTTGAGTTGAATTATTTCTTTCATAAGCATTTTATGGTGAATGAAAAATATATGTTGCTAGTCTAGATTTTATCTTGTGTGTTGTCTTTTGCAATAAACTCCTAGAATATTAAATTGCTTAGATTTAGATTTGAGCCTTAGTATTTTCTTTAGGGACTACCCCCCCTTGGCTTTGCTAGGAGTTGGCCTAGACAGAGGATTCGAGGATCAGGTGACATCACCTTGACTCGATACTTTCCCCCAAGGACACACCCAATGGATTAAAAGTTTTTCCACATTAAACCTGAGGTGTGTATAAAGGCAACAACGGGTACCACTTGTTATGTCTTAATTCCTAAGGAGCAAAGAAACAAACTTGGTGTAAGGAGTCGAAAGTGTATCTTGTTGGGGTATTCAAATAACACCAAGGCATATTGTCTTTCTGGTGAGGTAAACAAGAAGTTCATTCTTTCTAGAGATGTGATTTTTCTTGAATCCGCCAAGAATGACAAAATTGTCGAGTGACAACTTGGTCATCTGGATAGATTCACCCATTTAAAGACATATCATGAGTTTGATGATGAGATTCCACATCTTGAAGGGGGGATCGCTATCTTGGATCAATTTCTGGAATGTCCTTTTGAAGTGTCATCCCCCCTCATGTAGAAGATCCAACCACTTACTCAAAATAGGGAGTTCAATTGGATGATGTGATTGAGAGGATTGAAAGGTTGAACCTTGATGGGAATTCAACACCATCTCAATCAGTGGAGCAACCTGGAATATCACGAAAATGTCCAAAGTAGCTCATAAAGACACTTGAAAGTGTTTGGTCATGATGAGGTTGGAAAGATAGGAACCAAAATCTCAATAAGACAAGATGATGAAGGTGATGTAGATAATTTAGATTCAGGTGATGTAAAGGATATGGATGTTTCATATGATTGAAAATTGAATTTATCTACTAACATTGAACCAACTTCCTTTGAAGAAGTTGCATCTCATGATGAGTGGAAAGAATCCATGTAGAAGGAGTGTGATTCTCTCATCAATAATGGGACATGGAAGTTGGTGGATCCTTCATTTAGAACCAAACCAATTGGTTGTAGGTGGGTCTACAAGAACAAGTACAAATCAGATGGCTCACTCGACAAGCATAAAAAGAGGCTTGTGTCAAAAGGATTTGCACATAAATAAGGCATAGACTATGAGGATACTTTTACCCCCACATCAAAATGGGCTACCATTCATTCTTTGTTTCCTTCGGCAGCACATAATAGGTGGATGATTCATCACATGGATGTGAAGACAACCTTCTTGAATGGAGACTTGAAATAGAATGTTTGCATGTCTCGGCCAAAGGGATTTGTTGTGAATGGTCAAGAACATAGGATATGCAAGCTCATCAAGTCTTTGTATGGCCTAAAGCAAGCACATCACACATGATATGAAAAGCTAATTGAGCATCTTTTGAAGATCAATTTCAAGAATTTTAATCTTGATGATGCAACTTTGTTTGTCAAGAAAGTTGGCAAAACAGTTGTATATCTTGTGGTGTTTGTAGATGATCTTTTGATAATAGGTAACAATGAAGCATATATTGCATCCATAAATAAAGAATTGAAGAATAATTTTGAGATGACAGACATATGGAGCATATTCACTATTACTTGGGTATTGAAGTAACTCATAATCCAAAGTATGTATTCATCTCCCAAAAGAAGTACAATGAAGAATTGTTGAACAAATTTGGCATGGCTAATTGTAACCATCTCTCTACGCCAATGGAGAAAAATTTGAAGCTAACATCAAAAGAAGGGAATGGATTTGAGGATGCAACTAAATATAGACAACTTATGGGGAGTTTTATCTACCTTACTACTACTAGACTAGATATTTCATTTGCAATTGGGATTATTTCCAAGTTCATGCAAAAAACTTGTGAAGGACATTGGTGTGTTGCAAAGAGAGTTCTAAGGTACTTGAAGGTAACTCAATACTTTGGGCTCAAATACTCTATGGTGGAGGACTTCAAACTAGTTCGACATACAGATTCAAACTTTGATGGGGATAAGGAGAATGGAGTGTCTACTTCAGGATACCTCATGAATCTTGAATAAATGACTATCTCTTGGATCTCACACAAACAATCCATTCCAGCAGATTCCACTACAGAAGCAGAGTATGTGGCTACTATAGAGGTGAAAAAGGAGATTGTGTGGCTCGAGAAGATACTAGAATATTTGTAGGAGAAACATATGAATTCTACTCCACTTTTGTTTTACAAGACTTCTACAGTCAAGTTGGCCAAAAGTCCTAGACTCCATGATCAAACCAAGCACATCAACATGAAGTACCATTTGATTTGACATCATGTAGAGGCCAAGACCATTCAGTCGATACATTATTCCACAAGTGAGAAAATTGCAGACATCTTCACCAAAGTGCTTGGAAGAGAAAATTTTGAAAAAGTTAAAAAAGATGCTTGGACTTATAGACACTACTTCAAATTAAGGGGGGAATGTTAGATACCTAATCCTTGGGATTATGGTATAACCTGAGTGGGCCTAATGGTTAAGAACAGGTGTTTCCTCCTTGGAGGTCACAAGTTCAAATGCAGAGGGCGATAGGGTATGTATACCTCTGTAGACTTTAGTGGTCAAATCGTTGCATGGAGGGGGTCCCTTGTTCCACAAACAAGGGGGTCTCATACACCAATTTGGTGTCTAGCTTGGTCGTGACCTTAAAAATATATTATTATTATTGTTGTAAATTTTATTGTAAATGTTATTGTAAATATCAATTTAGGAGAAATATGAAGAGACATAGGTGAATAGGAAGAGTCATTTGGACCTCTTGGAAGATGAAACCAAAGGTCACTTCTCATTGTATTAATGTATGGTTGACTTTAATGAAATGCATTAAATCCATGGAGTTACTCATCCCTAGTGTTGAGGAAAAGCTATGTAGTACCTTACTCAATCATTTTAGATTCTTACTTGGCTAGAGTAAGATAGTTGGGAATGTCACTCGGGGTTTATAGCCTTAAACAAAAAAATCGTTTGATTCACGAGTAATAAATACTAGGAACCAATGCTAGTCTTTTTGTTATTATTTAATTGTGCAAAATAATAAAGTAAAAAAAGAAAAATGTATATGTACTGTGTACAAGACACATCAATAAATGAGATAACAATTTGATTTAAAAGAACAGAATAATACACAAGTGAGACAAAATCAGTAATCTGATTTCTTTATTGATTTCATTCTGAATTACAAAAAATGATCCTCTTTTCAAATCCCTGCCAGGATATGGACCGAGATCAGATTTAGAAGCCTCTGATGGTCACCATACAAAAAGACTCTGACAACAAGAAAGGATTGAGACTAAAAATCTAGATCAACCTTGCCATTGAAGCATCATTTACTGACTCTGCAAAATATTATTTATCAGACATGAAACTTGATCCACAAACAAATCAAAATACATAGACTGCCTAAGATAAATGATCCACCTTTCTATAACAAGTTGTTGAAGTATATGACTCAATCTTTGAATCCTACTACCTTCAATAAGACCACGTTGTCAACAAGAGGGTTAAGATTTCTAGAAAACTCAGAATGAATGAAAATGATAATCTCATAAGTATAAGAGTAGACCTTATATCAGAAAATTATTTCCTTGCTCTCTCCCCTCTCGTCTCTTCCTTTGTGATGGGATTTTATCTCTTCCAAAGGAGGTTTTGGTAGTTCCAACTACCTTTTTAGGCAAGTGTTAATTAACTTAACACAAACTTGAGACAAGTGATAATAAATAATAAGGGTATATTAAATAGTAACTAATAGGTGGGACCCCTTAACTATTCTCTTAACAAAAAGTCCTTTTAATTACGATTCCCTCCTTGTTACTCCATCATCTAATTGAAATATGCCATCAATCAAAATCCACACAATATGTATTCAAAATTTCTCTTGTATCTCCCAAAATCATATATATATATATATATATATATATATATATATATATATATATATATAGTCAAAAATGTTTTCTCATTCATAAAACAAAATATCCATCCATAAAACATAATAAAAATTATCCAAAAATATTTCCATAACAATTAAAATGTATATTTACTATGAGATGTTGTCTGCCTCTTTCCACTACTAGTTGTTTTCTCTGATGTTTCCACTGATTGAACTTTTGCAACAGCAAGGGGATGGATTTCACTAATAACATGAGATTGTACATCATTTTGATGTGCATGTGAACTGACTGGCTCTGAAGAGTTCTTAGAGGACTTGGAGGGGGAATTCACTTTCTTACCTTTATCTGTTGTAAGCTTAGGGATGGCAGTCTTCAATATTTTGCTAGCATGGGAAGATTGGACACGTGAGACAACATGGTCAACCTGTGCATGTTGGTTCAATGGTGATGGAGGAGGTAATGGTAATGAGACAATGAACCAATCATGATGATGAACTACAGGTTGTTGGACTACTTCTTGCCACCCATCATTAATGGGCACTTCTGGTTGCAGATACACATGGGCATGGACATGGACATTGGACAGACTCTAACGAGGTTGGAAAGGGGGTCTGTCAGGCCTAGGGTGAGGCTGCAGAATTCCTTGGCCAACTAAGTTAAAAATCCCAGCTTGAAATAGCTGATTTAGTTCCTGAGGATTAGCATCAAAATGAATGGAATATTGTGGCCTTCTATGGCCTCTTTGCCAAAATTTGTTTATTCCTTTGTTTCCTCCTCTTCCTCGACTTCCCCTACTGAATAAACTCATGTTTAAAAGAAAAATTTTAATCACAATATGAATAATAATTAACCAATGTATTAGCCCGGTGGGTTAGCTCAAGTGGATGAGTGTTGTTGTTTTCTCGAATGAGGCTCAGGGGTCAAAGCCCCGACCAAGAGCCTGTATTGGGCCTCACTTGATGTCCCCACTGGGTTAGGCCCGTAATCAGGCCGAACAGTTTACCTTGTTTAACATCCACAAAATGTGGGAAAGTATTCAAGGGTTTCCCATTCTCTTTCCCGTGAAAAATAATAATAATAAACAAATAAAATAAAATAAAACTATCATCAAACACTCTGCCTAAAACAAATTGAAATATTGTCTCTTTCAATTCACATACAGAATCATATGCATTCCATTCAACATTCCTCATACAACAACCATAACATTTTTCAATCTAAACCATAATGTATTAGAACATGGACGTACAATGACATTGGGAGAATGAAAGGGATTTTAAGGTATGAAAAGTGATTCCATGATGGAAAATGAATATGAATATTGTTCTAAACATAATGAGTATTTAATCCTGACACATTCCCAACAACCACATCATCCACCTCATTATCTGCAAGTTACAACAGCTTTTCTTTGACTCTTCATTCAACCTCATATCCTTATCCTTTTAAATTCTTTATAATAATAGAACATGGGGAGAATAAAATGTTTTGGGATAGATGAGGGGTTTGTATTGTGCATAAAATGAAATAATGAATAGGAAATGGAAATGATTCATGTTCTTTATTACACATTTATTAAATAACAAACCTCATCATTAACCTCTGATTATTATCTTCTATCCTTTGTTTCATGCCAATAACTAATTAAAATCAATTTAGCAGAATCAAAATGTATTCACAAAACAATGTTTAACTTCCCAACCAACATTTGTCGAAATTTTGTCAAACCAAATTCATCATCCAACAAGACTTTATTATGCATCTTCTTGCAGGTCAAAATCATTTATGCGCAAACAATCCAACAGAGGAAAAATTGCAAGTTGTAGCCACCAAAATTACTTCCAAATGCACCCACATTCTTCGTTATTGCTGGTTTGGAATGCCAATATAACCACAATTTCCCACATAAACCCAAAAATCCAGAACTTGTCACAATTACACTATCAAAACCAAACTTAGAATCCCTTTGCTCTGTTAGCAAGTAAACCCTCGAAGGGTGTGAGACATATCCATGATGGGTTTCGAAATAAATTATTGTTTCTCAAGACCAAAACAAAACAATAGTAGCAATGTAAATTCACATAGAGCATCAACCTCCACACCTTTTGTTACCATTGGATAAAATGTCATAAACTTATGCAAAATTCAAGAGTCTAAACTAAGCTACAACAAAGGAAATGTGGGTATGCCATAAACAACAAAACCCTAATATTTAATTATGTACCCATGCCAAACCTGTGAGGAAATTGAAATCAAATTTACATCATAACCCATTATTTCCACAAAATGTTACAACAACAACAACATTCCTATTATATCTATAACCCACAACCAATATTCAGTTTTCAAGCTCAAACATAACGCAATATAAAAACTCATATGGTTTCATCATAACAAGAACCATAGCAAACCCAAATGGAGAATGTCATAAACCACACAACACTTTGTTTTGAAACTCATCTTTTACACAGAAGGAGATGCATAAACCTGGGTCGTCATCCCATTATCATTTCAAGCTTCAACAAAAACACAAAATTTCCTCACGGTCTTCCATTTGAACAGAGAAGCAAAATACAGACATTATGCAAACTTCCATAGCCAATATACCAATTTAAATCAGGGCAAAGCTAAAATATTTGATGCATGGAAAAACCAAAAGAACCCATACATGTAGAAAATCAATTAAGAACCTCAAGGATCAGGCCAAATCCTTTACAAATGGTCGATAAATCCAAAACAACAGTTAACAATAATGCCCAAAATCCTAATGGGAGACATAACAAAAGGTGGTATACTTAGAAAAGGAGGAAGAATGATGTGCATTTATTGCATGTCATTTCTTCCATCCACCAACTCCAAACATTCAATGTTGCAAACTAAACATTCCATGGTGGAGTGCACTCAACACATCCCAAACATCAAACATATGCTAAATAAATTTTAACTCACATCACTTACCATCGTTTGCCATATAACATCAAGCATTGAATGCTATCCCCAAACCATATATTTTTTTCATCCACCAACTTATATCCATTTTCGATTAGGAGTAATGGCATCATATAATAATAATGAACCATACAAATAATATGTAACATAAAACAAGACTTATGTTACTTGCACCAAAGTTTGAATGTGTTAGGATTTGTATTTGATGATATCACCAAAGATTTAATATCCTCATATAGTAGCTCAATATCAAGTGTCGAATAAAACCACTTTTTAACCCATATTGCAAGCATAAACAACCATCAAATTTGTAAGCAATAATATCATTGATGACCCCTTTTATCTTTTGGCGAATTTTATGGATTTGTTCGCTAGTCATATATGTCAAAAGCATGTCACCAAATTTATACAAGAATCAAAACCTTGGCAAAATTCATGTGCCAAGTATAGGGAATCAATTTTCTTTGCTAGTTTTTAAGGGGTCCCACCTACTAGCTATTATTATCAATAATATAAATAATAGTGCATTGCAATTTCTTTGCAGGCATGACTCGTGTTACGCTTTTGTGCGTCAACACCTAGCATGACATATTACGGCACGGATCAATGCTCCTCATATGTACACACCAATTCCCTTTATATGTATTAGAGAATTGATGTTATTTATAAAATAAAAGCATTGAAGCAGTGGATGTGTATCAATGCATTTTAAAGTGGTGAAGAATCAATGCTCATAACTATACAAAGCACATTGGTGCTCCTTATTACAACATCAACAACATTACCTTCAAAGATATCATTCCCATTGTCCTTAATGTTAGCATTACCTTTACTAGAATTTTACAGTGTGTAAGGAGATATAACGTTTTAGTGCTTAACAATATATAACACACCGGTGCTTTAAATTACATAATATGTATCAATGATTCTTAAATAATGGTGTGTTGGTATGCCATACTGTAATATGTGCATCATTGAAACAACCTATGATTTCCCTTTTTTTAGTTAAAATAAATCTTTACTGGAACCTTTCCAAAAACATATGCTTTCATGGGTGGAGGTTTTTGTGGTAATTTTGTCCAATCCTATAACACTAAAACCTTGCTAATTGGTGTTTTCCTTGTAGCAAGTCTTTGAAATAAACCAATATATTGCATGCTCTTCAAGTGTCTCATACTTCAATTGTCTAGTGAAATCTTTTACTATTAATGCATCATACTTTATTATTTGTTGTCCTTTTAACTATTTGATGCTCTTTAGTTGTGCAAATGTTGAATGTTTTCCATCATGATACCTAAACGACTCTCCAAAAATTTCCATAACATCCCTCCATTGTTTGAATGGTTTTTTTCCTATCTTCTTTTTTATACTAGGTCAAACTTGTTCCTCCCATGGATCCTTTGGATATTGCCCATTTACTCTTTAGATCATGCTCTCCAACTGCCTACACAATGCTTCTATGGAAAATTGGTGGTAATCCCCATTGGTTGTCCTATCATATGCTAGTACCTTTGAAATGATCGTGTGATGCCTAGTTTTGCTTCTTCTCCATTTATAATCCTAATCAAAAATATATTTGTGTATCCTTCTATCTTATCTCTCTTTATGCTTCTTATGTCTTTTCTTCCAATAACTATGGGATTTGTCTGATGATTCATTAAAGGATTATGATCTAGTGTCTTTCGATTATCAAATCTAGTCTCAAATGTAGATCTTGATGATTGATCTATGTATTAAGGATCCACTTGTTTCCTTGTTTTGATTTTCAATTTTCTTCCATGGCTCGATCTTCTTTCTCCTTGTGATGTTTCTCCGAGACGGTTTCCATAGACACCCTCTTTGTTTTGAGTTTTTTTCTTTGGTGGCATCTTTATGAATCTGATAACTTGCAAAACAAAATCTTCTTACCTCTTGGGCTTGTTTTTGGTAGAGTTTACCTTTTGTGCTTAGGACAACTGTCTCCCTCTTGCACGTAGATTGTCCACTTTGCAACAATAACAATTGATACTTTGTGTGATAAAACCATCGCAATCAAGACTTTTGAGATGTGCTTGCCTCTGAGAACTCCCTCGAAGTAAAAAAATAAAGACTATCTATTGCTAATATCTAGTGATATGATCTCACTTGGTTTCCTAGAGGCTTCTATGATTTCTTAGTATTGGTGTGTGCCTTGCAATAAAGACATCTTGTGTTATCTGCAACAAGATGCAGACATGAAAACAAGTTTGGTCCAAGAGACAGATATGGTTGGTGTTTACCAATTTTTGTCATTTATAGATAATGAATATATGATAGAATAATCCATATCATAATCAAAGTTGACCCACTCCCAACATATAAGATAACTAACTTCTCAAAATGAGGAACATAGTCAACTTCAAAGTTGATTGGTTCTTACAAATAATAAGCAATTATATTCTAACTTACTATATATTGCATGATTTCTCAAGCACCATCATTTTTGGGGCACACATAGCCAAGTTGTACATGTGAGGATCCTCTCTCCAAGGTGACGTGGAACACATCAATTCCTCCTAGTTTGAGTTGGACAGTGTCCCCACTATCTTGTCGATTTAGGAAAGGTGATATAGGTGTAGTTTGAAATGCTCCAACTGATGGTGTAGAAGGTGGTTCTAGAAATTCCACTAGATGATGAGGTGGAGACGTTGGGGTCTTCATTTGTTGTCATTGCTTATCTCTTGCAAGTCTATATTCTTCTGCAACTAAAGGGTGTTTCCAATTCCATATCTCAAGTTGCAATGTAAGTGCCAGAGATTATGTAGGGTGGGGATGTTAAAGTGATATTGTGGAGGTATTTGTGACACTTCTTGCCTTATAGAGGAGGGTGCGATCAACGGGGTACCAAAGGGGTCAACATAAATGAAGGGTGATGATTTCTCTTGAGGAAGAGGGTGGTGCACATCATTTTTTTTGGCAGTGCCTACTGTGGTAGTGTCACCATTCTTGAGTTGTTCTTTCTAAGTGCACCCTGTCCCATTCCAACTTAATATGCTCTGTTAAATTCAGGGAGGTTTAAAAATATGCATTAAAACTACAAATCCACGAGTCCAGTTTCTTTTCATTGAGAATACTAATGAATTTAGGGAGGGTTAGATGGGTGTGGATATGTAGTTTGGAGTGAGAGGAGGGTTGGGTGTCTGGTTTTGAAAATCCAGGGCGATGGTTTCTACAAACTGGTGGATAGTGGGAGGGGCATCCATGGAATATTTAGGGATCAATATTTCTTTGGGTGGAGTTATGAGTGAAAGGAAATGTGTGGGGGACATACTGGGAGTGGATTGAGTAGTAAAACAATGAATGGTGGTAAGGGAAAGGATTTTTGTGAGAGGAAGGCCATAGATTGTTGCATGAGGAATAAGGTGAGCAACATTAGGGTGAGGGTGGGTAGTTACAAACATAAGTAATACATGGGAGCTTAGTGAGTGTCGAAAAACGTGATGTAAATGCCTTATTTTGAGTGGAAAAAATATTTATATATGACTCGCAAACAAGTGGAGTGATTTTGTGTTGATAGTTGGGAGTAACACCCAATCAGTCATGTGAGGAATATGATTAAAGAATGGGCAATATGTGATGAGATATAGGGGGGGGATATGGTGAAGTGAAGTGAGATTTGAAAGTGGGGTTGAGTGTGAGGGCACCGGTGAGACGAAGATCATAGGGTTGAGCTAGAGTGAAAGTTGTGGGGACTTTTTGACACTTTAATCCATCAGGACCGAAACGACAACCTCACGCGGACATTAGTCCCCCTTAATTTTTAGAGAGGTGGTACTCCTCTTGGGCTAAAAGATATATCTGTGATATCTTGGATTAAGAGAGTGCTAGGAAACAAACCCTAAATCTTTATTGCTTGAGACTGTGAAATAAAATGGTTCTTCAATAACCTGAATACAATTTTTATGTGAAACAAAAGTCTTTTTACAATAAGAAAAGATTGAAGGAGTGCTTCAACATCAGAATTAAATTGTTATTAGCATCACACACAATCTTCTTAATCATATAGAAATGCATCCATATCTTCTTCACGAGAAGTAGGAGAGATTGATTTGATCATATCAAAGAATTTTAAAAGAGTATTGCTATCAAGATCAAAAGAGAATTTGATAGGTCAACCTCAAATATCTCATACTTAAAACTCAAAGTTACAAGATACAGTGAAGATCAACCCCAAAGCAATTCTTTGTGGACTTTATTCATGAAAATGTTCTTCATTACAAAATATTTGACAGTCATATATATGGTTGTAAATACTCTATGATCATACAAGAAAAATATTTTGGAAGAATACAAGAAGAACACTCAAGAACTTAGCCTTGTGCCCAATTCAGAGACTCAAGCATAAAACTATGAGAAATGGTGTAGAAGAATATAAAGAGTGGAGAAGATGGAGATCTATTTTCTTTGATCAGAAACTTAGTTGTGTATTCTTGGCTACAACTTTTTCTTCCTCTGATATTCTGCCCTGCCCCTCTGAAAATTATGATTCTTGGGAACCTTTGATGAAGCCTCTCTTGTCTTTTTAAGATGAGATTTTCTAACTACTTTAGTAGTTAGGGTTTCTCCCTTCTAGAAATTCCCGTACAATTTTTTGGATAGGATATACAACCTTTCAGCCATTTAAACCAATTTATATCTGATCTCTATCGTCTTATATTTCCAACGATATAAGGTTTGTCCAAATCCAACTCCCAGATATCAAGATACGAGGTCGTGAAGTTGAGTTGTCATGCAAGCCCATTAAAAATGCAGTTGACTGATATTTTAATTTCTAAGAAAAATGTATCAACTTTCAGCACTTGAAACCTATACCACCATCTTCTATGTCGAAATACGTTCCCAACAATATAAAATTTGTGTGATTCGACATCCAGAACTCAAGTTATGGCCTCTGCAAGATCAACACTCAGCCACCGTCGATCAAAAATGATGGGTAAATGTGGGCCCTTGATTTAATTTTGACCTCCTTTGTTGAATTTCGACTTTTCTTCTTTATTCTTATCCCACATGTACTAGAATAAAATATTATTAGTGGTATATAATGTTAAGTGTAACATACACTTGATAAGAAATAAATAAGAGAGAAGATTATGGAGCTTGGACGATTCGACCCTTGGAAAATTGTTGAATATAATAATAATTTTGCATGCCCAGTCAATTACCAATCTGCCCAGTCAGCTATGATGAGTCACCCAACCAAATGTTGCCACATGTCATCACTCGGTAGGCCAACAATCTTCCAATAAAAATATACCATATGTCATCCAATAAAATCACGCCATGTGTCACTTCTTGTATGTTGCCACGTGTATACATTAATTAGTTGCCATGTGGCACCATCCATTTAACTTCCATGTGGATATATCTCATTGGTTAATAAAGTTCCATGTCTCGCTTGGAGATGTTCCTCATAGAACTTAGGATGTGAAAAATATTATTAAAATAATATGGCGGGTTCTTCAGAATCAGTCGACGGACTTGCATATAACATATGAAATAAATATCACCAACCCTCACCAACCCGCGAACCTGCGGTAACTCATATATATTTTGCTAAGTGTTGGAGAAGTTACATAGTAAAGAGAAGTAAAAAGAGTTGTGTGCATTATGAAGGTGGTGGAAGTCAAAGTGCATTGTGAGGGCAACAATAACTCGTATATATTTGGTTAAGTGTTGGAGAAGTTACATAGTAAAGAGTAGTAAAAAGAGTTGGGTGCATTATGAAGGTGGAGGAAGTCAAAGTGCATTGTGAAGGTAGCAGAGATAAAACAAACGCTTAAGAAATATCACCAACCCTCCAACCCGCGATAAGTCATAGTAAATAAGACTAAGTCTAGAAAATATATAATGGATCACGTGAAATATGGAAAGAAATATGGAAAATATGAAAAATAAAAAGAATTATGTGAAATTTGGGGAAAGGAAAAGGGAAATGAATGTGAACGTGGACAAGAATAAGGAAAAATGGTTAAGTGTGGAAAATGGTAAGGAGAATATGAAAGTAATGAGACAATGGGAAAAATGACTAAGTATAAAATGAGAGAATGAGTAGAGGTGAAGAGAAAGGGGAGGAAAGAACATCTCACTTAGAACATTTTTCATATTTCTTCTTGTAATACCTCCATTGGACTTCTGGATGGAAGTATGTGTATCTTGGTCATGGTGACTCAGATTTTTATTCCACGAAATGCATGACGAAGCTGATACCGAGGGATATGCAATGAACATATAATAGTTCAAAAATATTCATCTTCCAATATCATTTTTATTATTATTCCAGGAGCGGGAACATATAGGTGACCAAATTTTGATCAACGGGACTATAACAAAGAACCCTAACTGTCAAATTAAAGGGTTGAGGTGGAGTTAGGATGTCTGGGAGGATAGTGAGTGTGAAATGCTAGAGTATTTCCAATTAAGATAAGGAGAGACATGAGTTGTTGAAGTTGTGAACCAATCTGTAGTTCTTAAATGTGGATTGAAGTGACACATCACTCTTGCAGGTGATCTGTGAGGGAGAGTAAACCATAGATGTAGAGAAAACAACCAAAAAAATAAAAAAATATGTCAGCACATCATGGGTTAGAGGAGGATCAAACGTGCTTTAATAATTGTTGTGTACATTGAAATAAAAGCATTGTCGTATTATCCGCGTCAAGATGTACACAAGAAAACAAGTTTGGGCTAGGAGGCACATATGATTCATGTCTATTAGTTTTTGTTATTGATAAAGAATGAACATAGAATAGAAGAATCATGTATTGTACTTGGCCCCCTCTATATTGACGTTGGAAGGACGTGGTACTCCAAAAAGTACCAAGTACACTACTCATGCATTCTAATATGCAAATAGTACAACAATAGTCACAATGAGCACATGTAAGAAGATGCAATGCCCATGAACTGCACAACACATAGAACTCATGTGACATTAACTTCAACTATTTATGGGAATTAATACAATGGCATGAAAAACACTAATATGTTTAACAATGACAACACATGTAGCCCATTAATGCATTCCAAAAGAAAATTTTAAGTATATTAATCTTTCCCAATTACTCATTGTCATCAAATGTCTCATAACAAAAATAAATTCAATAAGGGAATAACAACAACAAAAATAAATAGCCATCTTTTTTGTAATTCTCCACCCATTGGCTACAAGAAAAAATTGTCCCACCCAACAATAGGCACTCTATCACAGAGGTTGACCCTGAGTCGGGGCAATGAATCCACAAAGGTGGAATCCTACTAGTTGGCCCTAATCTCTCTCGCTAAGCTCAATTATAGAGCTCTCAAGTACAACAATCTTATTTCAACTAGCCACAATCTTCCCTATCAACTTACACAACGCAAGGAAAGGAATCCCCTTCTCTACCATGTAGTCCCTAAGGAAATCCCCTTTTCATTTAGTTCTCCACTTTAGGCAAAGAAATTTCTAGTGCCGGGAAATGAGGATTTTAGTAGTGAACAATGTCTTCCTTTCTCTTCAACATTCACCCATAACCCTAGTCATGGTTTTCTCATGTTAATATAAATCATTCTCCACAGGTAGGCTCTAGTAATAAGGTATGACATCATGAGAGCATAAGAGAATGATCTCAAAGTACAATGGGCGAGAGAAGAAGCTTGCATGCCTAAAGTCATAGTTAATATACTAAATGCTAAGAAGAGATGATATGCCTTCATAAAAAGTCCACATATTGTTCCTTTGGACAATTATTCTCAAGGTTGGTGAGTAATTGAGCATAGATACAAGTGGGAGAACTTAGGATAAAGGGTGGCATCAATGAAATATTCTTAATTTTCTCTTAGTCCCCTAAGTCCCCTTTATTCCCCTCTTGTGGACTCATAGTCCCTTTGATATTATTTTTTGCTTGCATCCTTTTAGTGGTCTTTATATTATATTTGCAATGCATGTGCTTTACAAAACCAAAATATATCATAGACATAGTTACTTTCCTGGTGAATATTCAATATTTAAAGTCATACTTCAACTTAGACCACATATGTATATGCTTATAACTAATCAATGATTACATGCACATTCATAATCTAGGGATTAAAATAGGGGTATCACATTTTTGTCCCCCTTATATTAGCACTAGCCTTGGTGCAATATTAAAACAAAAGTGGGTATTCCTTCCACATAGTATCCTCCATCTCCCATGTTACTTCATCGAGATTGTAATGGCCCATTGGACCTTTGCCTGCTCAATGGATTTATTCCATAACAATGTGACTTTCTTGTCGAGGATGCAAATTGGTTATATTTGGAACACTCCTTCTAATTCCACCTAGATCAAAGCCCAATCAATGGCATTGTTAGAATCATGAACATACTTCTTTATCAAGAATGTATGAAACACATTGTGATTTTTTATATTAGTAGACAATGCAAGCGTATATGCTATTGATCCTTTTCTTTTTCTAGGTTACAAAGCCCAGGGAAAACCCCTAAGTACTTCCCTCATTTCAAGGATGGTACTCAGGGAAAACCCTAGAATCTTCATGGCACAAGGTCGATCAACAACAAGGCTTGAAGCCATTACAATGCTACACTCATTAAGAGCTTAACATGTCAATTACTAGAATTGAACCTGGGTGGGGAGGATAACAATCATTCCTCCCAACCACCCGAGCTAAACCTAATTGAAATATATGTTAGTGATCTTATTCTATCAGGGATTTCAAAAGGTCCACAATATCTTGTTGCTATCTTGGCACAATTTTCAAGATTTAATGATATTTTCTTCAATATCACTCTTAGAAACACATGCTCCCCAAAAATATGTTATGCTCTCTACTCTTATATACATAACTTTTCATCATATCTTTTGTTGCTTTCAAATTCTACTTGATTTTTTACTATTTGTTCTTCCATTTCCTTGAGCAATTATGGCCCAAGTGTAACTCAATCAGCTAGGTTATCCCAACTTATTAGGGTGTTGCATTTTTTGCCATAGAAGGCTTCAAATTGACACATCTTTAGAGAGGTGTGATGTCTATTTTTGTATGAAAACTCCGTTGAGTACAAATAATCTTCCCACTTGGATGCCTTTTCCATCACATACATCCATAACCTGTCTTCAATTACTTGTTTGACTTTTTCCTTTTCTACAGATGGTATGTTATACTGAAATTCAGATTTTGCAAAAACCCTTGAATAATACCTTCCAAAAGTTCGAAGTGAGATTAGGGTCTCCATTAGAAATAATGGCCTTGAGGATTCCATGTAATCTAACTATTTCTTTCATGTAGATTTATGTTATGTTTGTTGCCTTTATGTGTGGACTTAATTGCAATGAAATGGGCAACCTTTGTTAATTTATCCACCACCACCATGATGGGGTCATGTTGTCTCACTATTTTTGGTAATCTAGTGATAAAATCAATAGCTACTACCTCCCATTTCCATTTTGGCATTTCCAGTGGTTGTAACAAACTCGGTGGATGTCCATCCTTATATTTTACTCATTGACACTCCATACAACTTATTGTGTATTCAACAACATCTTTTTTCATTGTTGGGCAAAAGTATTGTAACCCAAATATGGAACATCATGAATTTCATTGCAAATGAGTTTCCTCAACTAGCTGAAATTAGGAATATAAATTCAATTTTTATGTGCAAGAATTCCATTATCTACTATCTTATACTCCTCATGTTTATGTTGTACATTTTTTCATTGCAATCCTTCCTTTATTTGAATGTAGTATCCATCTGTCATAAGAGCTTTGAGAATTTCACTCTTCAAAATTGATTTACACGTGCTAATTGTTGTAGCATGCATTGCATGTAATCTTCTGTTGAGTGCATTAGCAACTTTGTTCTCTTTTATTTTAATGTGCTTGATGTCAAAATCAAATTCACAAAGAAACTATATCCATCTTGTTTTTCCGACTTTCAGATTTTGTTGCTCAAACAAATATTTAAGACCATTACGATCCTTTCTTAACTTGAATTTTTTTCCCATCAAATAGTGCCTCCACATTTTCAATGCATGCAATATGTAAGCAAGCTCTAAATCACGTGTAACATAATTCTTCTCATGTTCTTTAAGCTTTCAAGATCCATAACACACCACATGCCCATTTTGGATGAACATTCCATTGATCCCTTCTTTGCAAGCATCTGTGCACACACAAAAAGTCTTCATTCGGATCAAAAATTTTAAGAATTGGTGTGTTGGTAAGCAATTCCTTTAAAATATGGAAACCATCCTCACATTGCTTTTTCCATTCAATTTGTTTCCCTTTCATTTGGAGAAAGGTGATTATAAATGCAATGCAAGAAGATCCCTCTATAAATTTTATATAGTATCCAACAAGACTCATGAATGATCTCACATTTGAAACATTCCTGAGTGTTGGCTTCCCATTATAGATCCAATTTTCTCTTGATTTAGTGCTACTCCTTTCTTGAAAAATATGTGTTTCAAATCTTGTATTTGACTCTGATAAAATGAACATTTACTTGATTTTGCATAGAGTAGGTGTTCTCGCAACACTTGCAAAACTAGTTGTAAATGCTCTTCATGCTCTTCTTCTAACTTTGAGTAAATAAGAATGTCACCAAGGTAAATAATTACAAACTTTTCCAAGTATTGATGGAAAATTCCATCATAAGACACATAAAAGTAGTTGGTGCATTTGTCTATCTAAATAGCACCACTACAAACTCATAGTGTCCATATGTAGTTCTGAAGATTGTTTGACAAACGTCTTCATCTTTTATTCTCATTTGATAGTATCCTAACCTCAAGTCTATCTTTGAAAAGATATTTTCTTCCCTCAACCGATCAAATAAATGATCAATTCTGGGTAGAGGATATTTATTTCTTAATAGATGAGGAATTCCTTTAATGGATGGAAACCATCCTCACACTACTTTGTCCATTCAATTTGTTTCCCTTTCATTTGGAGAAAGGTAACTAGAAATGCAATGCAAGAACATCCCTCTATAAATATTCTATAGTATCCAACAAGACCCATGGATGATCTCACATTTGAAACATTCCTAAGTGTGGGCTTCCCATTATAGATCCAATTTTCTCTCGATTTATTGATACTCCTTTCTCGGAAATGATATGTTCCAAATATTGAATTTGCTTGTGATTAAAATGAAAATTTACTCAATTTTGCATAGATTTGGTGTACTCGTAACACTTGCAAAACTAGTTATAAAAGCTCTTCATGCTCTTCTTCTGACTTTGAGTAAATAAGAACGTCATCAAGGTAAATAATTACAAACTTTTCCAAGTATTGATGGAAAATTCCATCATAAGACACATAAAAGTAGTTTGTGCATTTGTTAATCCAAATAATACCACTACAAACTCATAGTGTTCATATATAGTTCTGAAGATTGTTTGACAAATGTCTTCATCTTTTATTCTCATTTGATAGTATCATTACCTCAAGTCTATCTTTGAAAAGATATTTGTTTCTCTCAATTGATCAAATAAATGATCAATTCTAGGTAGAGGATATTTATTTCTTCTAGTAGCGTTATTAAGTTGCCTATAATCAATATATAACCTCAAAGTTCCATCTTTTTTTTTACAAACAATATTAGTGCTCCCCAAGTAGAGACACTTGGGTGTATATACCATTTTTCTAGCAATTCATCCAATTGCATTTGCAACTCTTTCAACTCTATTGTACTCGTTTTATATGGAGTCTTGGATATTTGAGTAGCTCTATATGAAGTCTTGGAAATTGGAGTAGCTAAGCACTAGATCAATAGAGAAATCAATGTCCCTTTTTGGTGGTAGTCTGTTACACATTATTTTCATCCGCATTCACCGATTTATCCGATAACATAGTCCAGGAACTTCCTCTAAAAACACATATCTAGATTTTTATAACACTAGAAAATCCACAAGACTTAGGCCTTTGTCTTCCTTTGGCTTCACAACATGAGATGCATATAATTGACACCGTTTTTTTAGGCACTTCTTCAATTGTAAGGCTGAGATTTGCCTTATATACTCCGGCCTTGGAATACCTTTCATTGTCCTTTGGTTTCCTTCTTCATCAATATAATTAAATGCTTTGTTGTGAAAATTTCTAATGGCATAGGGCAGCTCCCACCAATCCATTCCAATTAGAACATCATAAGAACCAAGTGGTAATATATTCATAGTTGCATGAGTGTGGAATCTATTCATCTCTAATGGACAACCCTTCACCATCTCATTGATTTTCCTCTTAGTTTTAGTAGCTAACTAAACTAACCAATTAATTGTATGCTTATTGTGCTTAAGAATAAAACTACCAAGAAGCTTCAGAGTAACATGAATACGAATTTCCCCTAGATCCATTAAAATTGAAATAGACTGATTTGGAATTTTACCTTCAACTTCAATCATATTTGATTAGTGGTCTGCTTGGCGATCATCCAACGTTGTATAGACCCATGGAATGTTCCTTGCCACATTGTTCATTGTAGTAACTTCTTGGATGTTGTGCACAATCCTCATGTTTGTCTCCATGTTGTAGGCGATATCTATACATATGTTCTCCTTCATAGCCTCAAATTTAATCAGTTGCCTTGCCCCTTGCCCCAAAGATTCAACCATCTTTGTCCTACTTTGAGCTCACTGATTTTGCTAGAAAGTGTTGGCACTGGTTTTAAAGAAAGGAGGTTTGAAACCCTTCTTTCTTTTGTTTTGCTTTTCTTTCTTCTTATCCTTCCAAGACTTCTAGAAAATTTTCACAGTATTTGGCCTTCATATCCTTGTAGAATGAAGGCAACCCACTTAGAAAGCATTGCATATTTACCTTTTCATCTTTGATGTACTTGACATATTTCAACATCTATAAGAACTTATTGTCATACTCCTCCACGGTCATATTTCCTAGTTTAGGATCATGGAACTCTTGCATTTTCCTTTCATAATAATAATGTGAAAGATATTTATCTTAGAAATATTTCTTCAATTGCTTCCAAGAAATATTTCTTTAACTAATCATGTTTACTTGCTGCAAGTTGGTCCCACCAAATATAAGCTTTACCTTGCATATTATAAACAACAATCATAACTTTCATGTTCCTGAATTAATCATATAATTGGAAATACTTTCTCATCCCCAACAACCAAGCTTCAACATCTTGTCCAGATATGTTCTCACCATCGAAGATAGGTGGCTTAATCTTATGATGTTCTCCTTGCAAGTTGTCTTGTTCATGTCTCCTTCTTTGGTGTCTAACTAGAGACACATCTATGATGCTCAATGGATCTTCATAATCATATGACTCATTCATGGATGAATTAGATGGAGAGGGATGATAGGTTTGATCCCATAGCTTCTTCTTGATTCTCATGGTATTCTATGAGACGCCCTTCTTGAGTTACTTATGTTTCCTCGAACATCACTTGAACCATGTCCATGTTGCAACTATGTTTGTATTTGGGTCAAGCTTTGGACTAATCCAACATTTATCTGGTCTTGATTTCCTTGAGATCTAGTCATCCTTTCATTGTTTTCTCCAAAACTCTAGACTTCATTCCATAAACTTCTCATGATTTTTACTAGGCCTTGATATTCTTCTTGGTTCATATGTCCATTGGATTGTGTCTCATCATTTCCCATATTGAAATCCAATCATATTACCTCTTCCTCATGCTCGAAGGGGTCTTATCCATTCTCCATATTTCTTCTTCAAAGAGCTTAATATTGATTTTGGCCTCTGTTTCATTAAACATTGTATTTGCAAAAGTGTTCATACAATACATTTGTTAGATAGATTCCATCCCCAAAATCTATGGATTTTTTTAATGCATTTTGGAAATTATCAACATTGACAATTTATCTATCTAATCAAGTTTGCATGCTTTTTTCTTCTAATTTTTTGGAAAATTAGAAGTACTTCTTAAGAATATGATTCTTCAAATGTATTCCCTTATGGAATAGCTTTCTAATGAATATACTCTTGTCCAAATCTAAGTTCGGAGATAAATGTTACAACTCCCATAAGTTCACTACTCTTGCCCAATTTCTACACTTTTTTCTTGTACGATCGAAGTCAAAAACCCTCTTCTACCATCAATAGAAGAAAAACCAACAAGAATTGGAAAAACCTTTATATTGGTCATTAATAATAATTCTGATTTTGAACACTCGATGACTTTCATATCAATGATCTAATATTCCAGTCATCTTTTGCATCTATATGAAAATCTCAACTTATCACTCTTTTGCACTTAATTATTCTTGGGTGAATTGGGCGCAAAACACTTTTCCCAAATATTGCTAAAAAGGAAAATTTTCACTAGGACATAATTGTTTGGAACACTGAAAATACAAAATGTTGACTATGGAAAATTTTCCACATTTGTTGTCTTAGGTCACTTTTCCTTCATATATAATTTCTAAATGGCCAACCTATTTTTCCAATTATGCTTTGAACCCTTTGGAATCTATCCAAACACTCTTTTTGGTTTTCCTGTGCCTACCCATATTTCTTACTATCCAAATTTTATCGTTGGTGGAGTTCCTGATGCCAAGTATGGTATTGTCCTTTGAAAACTATTCTTTGCCAATTTTTTGGAATTTGGTGTCAAATTTGCAAACTTGAGCTCGAAGGCATTTTTATGGGCATTGTTATTGTGGACTTCCACTTGAAATTTTATCTTAAATAGAGTTTTTATGATGAAGTTACGGAAAAAAATATATATTTTGGCTCTAGACTTCTTTTTTTGAACTATAAATATTTTTTTGTTGATGCAGAATCTATGTGTCACATTCTTATTTGGCAGGTGACATGGTGTCCACTTGGAGTCGATGTGCCCTTACCCGATCTTGCTATGTCATCCTTTTATTTTATTTCATTTCCCTTTCTTCTTTTCTTTCTTTTTCCTTTTCCTTCCCCTTTTCCCTTTTCTTTTTCCTTTGTTGGCCTCGGGCCTTATTATCCATGTGCCCCCCTATGTGTGGCGATTTCCAATTGGATGGTGGGTTGGCTTCTTTAAGTTAAACCCCATACAACTTCCTTGCGGGTGATTTTCCCAGTTGATCTCAAATTTTATAAATGATCAATATTTTTGTGGGTTTGAAAGGCCCTTTCTTGCAATGTGCTAGTTTATAATCACACTAATAGATTTGTGTGACATATCTCCTCCACCATTGAATTTAATGGTTAAGTATCATGCATATTTCGCCTAGATCACTTTCCCATTGTTGATCTCAAATCTAATGAATGATTATGATCACTACAGGTTATAAAGACACCTCCTTCCTATCATGCATCTTTATAACCCACACTAATGGGAAGGTGCCATCTGTCCTCCTCGTGTAGCCTCGCTTTGTTAACATATTTGCAATTTCTCTTTGGAATGAATTTTGATTATTAATCTAGATCACGATCAAAGATACAAAACTTTGCGGGTTGTGATGACTTGTCTTTGCAATGGTGCACGTTTATAATCCACACCAATTAAGGTGTGTTAGATGGCCCCAAGAATGAAAGCTAATTCCTCCTCTTCTTTGGTTCCAATGGGACTCTAATAGGATTCTCCATTGCTCCCTACTTCAACCATCTTTGTCGATTTCTCTCAATCTCTATTAAGTTTCCTTTCCCCATTGATGTATTCCATATCACCAATTACTATTTTAGACCATACACACACAATTATGAATCTTGGGTGACTTTTCTCATAACACTGCACAACATTGAGTCTATTTTGACCTCAACCTCTAATTCAAATTCATAATCCCATAATATTTTGTTTATAAGAGTGAATTCAACCATGTTACTAGCAATTTGAACTCCTCTCATCAACAATTTGGGCATTTTTACCAATTTTCACAATTTATCCTCTCTTTTTTCCTTCAGCCATTACATCCTAGTGTTATAATTTTGCTTAGATACCACTCTCTAATGTACCCGAACCCCTTAGTACTAATGTTAAAGGGACGAGGTACTCTGAAAACCACCAATTACACTACTCATTCATTATAATGTAGAATTAATGCAAATGGTAGAGCATTGGTCATAAAACACATATAATAAAATGCAATGCCCATGAACTACACATAAAAATCATGCAATAATAATTTCGATTCTTTCTAGATATTAATACAATGGCATGAAAAACAATAACATGTTTAACACACACAACACATGGAGCCCATTAATGCATTTTAGAAGGGAATTATAAGTGTATTAATCTTTCCCAATTACTCATTGCCATTAAATGTCTCATCACATAAATAAATAACACAAGGGAACGACAACAACAATAAATACTCATCTTTTTTATGATTCTCCACCAACTGGTTGTAAGCAAATACTATTCCACCCAATCGTAGGCACTTTATCGTAGGTGCTACCCCTGAGCTAGGGTTATGAATCCACAAGGGTGAAATCCTATTGCTTGGCCCTAATCTCTCTCACTTTGCCCAATTCTAGAGCTCTCAAGCATGACAATCCTATCAATCGACTACACTCTTCCCTCTCAACCTGCACAATAAAATGAAAGGAATTTCCTTCTTTGCCATGCAATCCCTTTTCCCTCTATTTCTCCATTGCAGGCAAGGGAATCTCTATTACTAGGAACCAAGGATTTTACCCATGAACAATGGCTTCCTTTCTTTTCAACATTCACCCATAACCCTAGTCATGGTTTTCTCATGTTAATAGTAGAAATTCTCCATAAGTAGGCTCTGGTAACAAGTTGTGCTAACAGAGAGAAGAGGAGAATAATCCTAGATAATAATGGATGGGAGAAGAAGCTTGCATGCCTAAAGTCATAGGTAATATACTGCATGCAAAGAAGAGAGAGTGTACCTTCACAAGAAGTCCACGTATCTTTCCCTTGGACAACTATTCTCAAGGTTGGTAAGTGATTAGAAAGCATAGATAAAGGTGGGAAAACTTAGGATAAAGGGTGGATAGCAATAGTGTGTTCTTAATGTTCTCTTAGCCTCCTAAGTCCCCTTTCTTCTGCTCCTACATTGATAGCCCCCTTTGATATTCTTCTTCACTCATAGCCTTTTAGTGCTTTTTATATTATATTTGCAATGTGCATGCATTACAAAATGAAAATGCATTGTAGGGATAGCTACCCACATGGTGAATAGTTAATGTTTAATGCCATACTTCAACTTAGACCACATATGTCTAGGCTTATAACCAATTAATCAATACATACACATCCATAATCTATGGATCAAAACAAGAGTATTACAAATTTAGATCATAATCAAAATTGAACCACTCCCAACATATAAGCAGATTAACTGCTCAAAATGAGGAATGCATTGATATTCAAAGTTGACTAGTTCTTACAATAAATAATAAACAATTCAATTCTAACCAACTATATGTTACATGAATGCCTAAGCACCATCATTGTTGGGGCACACATAGCCACGTTCTGCATATGGGCATCATCTCTCTAAGGTGATCCGAGACACATCACGAATGTCCCTACGACACTGGCTATAAAATGTACCAACTTGCTATGAAGCCTTAAACCCAAAACACAAACACTTGTGAAAACAAATATTAGGCAACAAACCATAACTAACATTCAATAGAACAATATCTATACCAACATATGACAAATTAGATGATAAGAATTAAAACAATATATTCTGGCATTATTAGAACAATCTCATCAACATTGAAACATCATTAGAAAAATTAACATAACAAATACCATATAAATAATTATAAAATCATATCGGAACTTAACTATATGGAAATCAAACAAACTCATGAAATACAACATTGACTAAAGTCCCTCAATTATTGTATGTTTCTTTCCTTTGTATCAATATTATGCATGAACCATACTATCTATACTTATAAATGTGATGTCCCATTCCCAAGAGTAGGCCAGCAGGGAGTGACTTAGTAGTCTATGTGTTCCCGTAGACTATAGTCAGGCTCAAACAGGGAACAAGATGGAGAAATAAGGGTGATTTGGTGGCTAAATGATGAATTAAGCCAAAAAGCTTGGGAAAAGTCACTTAAGCCTCAGTCAACGATGAATTAGAATGAAAAGGTGCTAAAGGGGGATTTAATTAATTAATTATTCACCTTAGGAGGAAAAGCGCCTAGCTTAAGTGATGTCAATGGTGAATTAGATCGGGAAGGGTATAAAGGGAGGTATTTGACATAATTCCTCATTATACATTGTTATGATTTGATGTTGAGAGTTCCCAAAGGAGTTAGAGAGTCGACTTTACTGTTTTGTGGATTTATGGAGGAAACCACCACCATTGATCGGTTTCGGTGTTGAGAGACACACCCTAGCCCATCGGAGATATGATCCAAGTATTTTACTGTGCTATTCAGGAGTATCCATTTGCAGTGTGCGCAACTCAGCCAGTGAGGGCGCAAGTCAAATTGAGGGTTTGTGGAGCTGCACGAGGTCTGAGCTCAGATTGCATTTTCCTTCCGACCCAATTGAGATCCAACCAAGGTGCATAGATTGAGACACTTCCCATCAATTATGACAGTGAAATCTTGCAGGGCGCATCATCCAACCATTTAGGGTGCAACTCTTTCGGCAGGACATTTGAGGTTGTAGACAGAGCATCAGAGTAGATCCGGGGAAACCCTCCTGACCCAGTTCCTCATTTGGTGAGACGATTGTTTTGAGTCCTATAGTAGCTGATTCCGTTGATGGAATCATTTGGGGCGCATCCAGTGTCCCAGGAGGTGCGCAAACTCCCCAAGGGTTGAGATCCAGTGCCTCAGAGACCAGATCTGACATCTGACACTCATCCATTTCAGTCTAGACGCCAGGGTGCTTCTATTGGGACAATTTCCGGCTCATTCCGACGGGTCTAACCTTCCAAACAAGTTTTCCAACTTGTAGCAGTTACTATACTTCTCTGAAATCGCCTATTTTTCCGATCTATCCGTGCATGCATTAGATTTGCCTTCATCTTCTAATCACGGGTATTTTTATGCTATTTTCTTGTATTCCAGTGACGATCCATGAGATCTAACTGAGGACTATACTCTATATTTCCAGTATGTTATTGTATTTCCATGCTTGAGTCACATAATACATATTATTGGGTAGTTGGTGTTCTTTATTTCCGCATGCATCCTTGTTGAAATAATGTAACTGCGAAGAGCATTCTTATTATTATTTTATTATTGGATTAAATCCCCATTGTGGATTAATCATGTCATCATTATTATTTTGTTATTGGATTAATCCCCATTGAGGATTAATCATGTCGGTAATTGTATAAGGACCAAATCCCGCGGATTGGTCATGGAACAATTACAAAGTGCAGAATAAGAAGTCGGCCCCAGCAGTTATAATGAAAGGGCCAGAATTAATTAAAGGTGGGTTTACCCACCCAGTGTGAGAGGTCGGCCCTGCCAGATGGTGACTCTTCACACGTTCCAGATTGATATAAATAAGAGGCTAGAGCCTCACTTCTAAGACACACTTCACTTGCTCATTCTCTTATGAGGCAAGCTGCAATTCCAAGTTGGAGAGAGGAGAAGAAGGGTGGCGCATCTCTTCAGGAGGACTTTTCTGTATTGGTTTGAGTTATCTCTTGAACATTGTATAAGTCATTTATGATAAGGAAGTTTTTGTTGGGTTTTCTTCCCCTAGAGGGTTTCCCAGGATAAATGTTTTCTTGTGAATGTGTATTTCTCAGTGATCTTGTTCTTATTATTCTCTTATCTAATGAAATGCAAAGAACTATAATAATGGCATAAACATTAACATGGTATCAGAGCCAACTTGAAGGAAGCACAATTTGCAAGAGGAAAAACGTCACTGTTACCGTACCCCAAAATTAGGGTTTTGCAAAAGTGAGTATTTTCAGCTCCCTAACATCCTAGAAAGTTGTGCCCTCCTCCAAGGATCAATTTGGCACTTAGAGCGCACCTTTTCAGTGGCTAGATCTCCCGGAAAGTGAAACCCTAGTTTCACAAAGTAACAGAAAACCAGAAAACCAGAGTACCAGAAGTACGAGAAGTACCAAAGTACCAGAAGTACCAGAAAACAAGAAGCACCAATCCAGAAATCCGCAGATGAGATTTGAAGGGGTAAAAGATGGATTTTCGAAATTCTGACTGCACCAGCTAACTCGCCTTAGCCCAGCGCATCTATCCCCTGGATTAGAATTTCAAAATTCGAAGTTTGAAAAATTAGGGTTTCCTCATAAAACCCTAAGTTGCAGTTGCAGTTGCAGCTGCAGAACCAGTTGCAATCACTCTTGAAGTTTTTGGTAATGATTACCGTTGCTACCAGATGGAGCCACTACCTACAAATGATATCTGAGGTATGTACTCACATATGGTTAATGGTTAAACCCTAAAGAGTATTTGCAGGAGAAGGGATCTTTTGCCATAGATCCAAAAGGATCTCAAGATCCAAAACATTCAGAGGAATGATGCAACCCAGGTGTGATTATTCTAATATGCATCTATTTGTTATGAAATTATCTTGATCAGTGTTCCATGTTGAAGCTATGATCAAATCATTAGAAGGATTAAAAGTTGATCATAGAGCTTATCCTCT
>ML817281.1:53028-64769 GCA_009831015.1 Picea engelmannii
TGGGTTTTCTTCCCCTAGAGGGTTTCCCAGGATAAATGTTGTGTCTCTTGTGAATGTGTATTTCTCAGTGATCTTGTTCTTATTATGCTCTTATCTAATGAAATGCAAAGAACTATAATAATGGCATAAACATTAACAATCCTCTATATACTGTTTAAACCATAAATATACAACATGCACATGCAATAACCATAAACATCTCAGAAACACAAATGAAACGCATCCAGAAACCCGCAAAGTATCATATCTGAAGATAAAACGCATCCAGAAACCCCCAGTGTATCAGATCTGTGAAACATAACATTAGATCAGTAGCAAATATCTTGATCCGTGGGATCAAAGATATTTCAGTGGTATCAGAGCTTTAGTCCTTCCAACCTGTGACTAAAGACTATGAGTGCAGCAGAAGACCCGGATGGTCGTGAGCACGTAGGTGACGAATATGTTACTTACAACAGGTGCAAGGATAGAAGGCCTAGGCCTAACTTTCCTCCTTTCCCTCCCAGTTCAGAGGAAGAGGAAGAGGCACAAAGAGAAGCAGAGAGAAGAGCAGAGCACGAGGTAGAGCATGAAGCAAAGAGGAGGTTGGGTGACAGATATGAGCGACCAGAGGACAGTGGTAAGGCCCCCATGGAACCAGAGGCAACCTTCATGCAGGTTATCAGTGATATGTTAGCTAGTCAGCGAACCATGTCTCAGTCCTTGGCTCAGGTGGCTGATATATTGGCTATGGTGGACATTCCGGGCACACAAGCCCCACATGCAGCACAAGGGAACTTAGGGGCAGGCAGTAGACCCCAATCACCCACTCACACATACACCTCTACGAGTAGGATTCCCCAACCGTTGTTCCCCAGTTTCCAGAGGGCACCCCAGGTAGCAGCACAGATGTCGATAACACAGAGACCGCCCACTCATGCAGAGGACATTTCAGAGTATCAGAGAGAGTATGCAACATTGGGCCGTGACTTCCATCAGGATATGACCCTAGTCGAGTATTGTGGGCTTAGACTAAGGAACCGCCCTAGAGAGCCACAAAGAGGAGGGTCACAGTCGCAACAGCAACATGAGCATAACATTGATTTCATCCGGAAAGTTGGTAAACTCACCATACCTTCTTTCAACGGATCGTCCAAATGCACCGCCAGAGCTTGGGTACAGAAGCTTGACACCTACTACAAGCTCAACTAGATGACCGAGACATAGGCCATTAGTTTCACCACCTTACACTTAGAGGGTGAAGCACATGAGTGGTGGTATCATGGATTGGTGACATTGGGCCACAGTCACATCACCTCCTACCGAGAGTTCATAGAGAGACTCATGGACAGATTTGACAGGAGGGATCCAAAGATTCATTTCAGAGATCTAGCCCAGTTGAGACAAACTGGCACAACATAGGCATTCATCTCAGAGTTTCAACAAGTAGCAGTGGCAATGACAAATATATCCAAGCCCCGACTGATCATGTTATTCATAGAAGGGCTCACAGAACCCTTGAGAGGATGGGTGAAGGCATACTGACCTCACACCCTGCAGGATGCCATCCTACGCACTAGAGATTTAACAGACTCGGTGCCAAAAACTAAACCCTTTTCCAAACCCTTCGTACCACAAAAGGATTAGGATCGGAAGCCATTACAGAGGGAATGGAAGGGTAAGGATAAGTTGGATGATGAGACGAGGTGAGAGATTATGAGGAAGAATCTTTTCTTCAACTGCATAGATCCTTGGGTCCCACGCCACAGGTGCATGGGCAAGGGAGAGATTCACTATATTGAGGTGGTCGCAGATAGTGTGGATAGTGAGGAGGAGGAGCAGGACAGTGGATCCACCAACTCAGAGGAGGAGCCATAGCAGGTGGAGGAGCAACCTCCCCATATACCACCAACGTCGACAGGGGCCCACCCACCGGTTGTTCCATAGCCTCCTAAGCAGGGTAGCAGACGAAAACCAACAAAGGGTCATAGCGACCCTTTCTGGTGTACCCAGGTACGATAGCCTCCGGATCAAAGGTACTGTTCAAGGGCCAGCGAACAATCTCCCTGATAGATGGTGGGGCCACCCATAACTTCATTGATGCTTCATTAGTATCGAGACGGGCCCTTCAGACAGAGGAGTTTGAGGGATTTGATGTCACAGTATCAGATGGCCATACAGTGGAGTGTCTAAACAGAGTTCCAGACTTGGAGATTAAGTTGGGCAACTACACCGTGAGATATACATTTTATGTGGTTGACCTATCAGACACAGATGTGGTTTTGGGAGTTCAGTGGTTGATCACCTTGGGTAAAATCACCACCAACTACCAAACCTTGGAGATGGGATTCAGAGACAGTGATGGGAAGAGGGTTTCCCTGAGGGGCATATTGACAAGAGCACCCAGGACAATCTCAACCAAAAGGATGGAGAGGATCTTCAGGCATAGGGAGGCAACATTTGCCGAAGAGTGCTTGATCACTACGCGGAAGTATTCTGAGGGTCGACCGCAGTATCATACAAAGATCAAGAACTTGTTGGGACGACATCAACAGGTTTTTGGTTCGATTCCACCAAGGAGACCGCCAGAGAAGGGATTTGAGCACACCATTGAGTTGGAGGAGGGGGCCAAACCCATGATCACCCCCCCTATCGTCATCCTAAGAGGTTCAAGGATGAGATAGAAAAAGCAATCAAGGAATTGATGGCAATGGGACACATCAAACCTAGTAGCAGTCCATTCGCCTCTTCAATTGTCTTAGTCCTAAAGAAGGATGTGCATCGATTATCGGGCTTTGAATAAGAAAACCATCAAAAACCGGTATCCTATCCCTTGCATTGACGAGTTGATGGATGAGCTGCATGGGGCAGTTTTCTTCTCGAAGATTGATCTACACTCTGGATATCATCATATCAATATCAAAGAGTAGGACATAGAGAAGACGACGGTTCGGTGCCATTTTGGCCATTACAAGTTTCTGGTTATGCCATTCGGGCTAACCAATGCGCCAACTACATTCCAGTCTTGCATGAACCACATATTCAGGGGGCAGTTGCGGAAATCAGTTTTGGTTTTCTTCGATGACATTTTGGTCTATAGCAAGACATGGCAGGAACATATGGGGCACTTGGAGGAGGTATTGAGCATCATGGAGGCCCAGTCACTGTACGCCAAAGAGTCCAAGTGTGAGTTCAAGATGACAGAGTTGCTTTACTTGGGCCACATCATCAGTGCAAAGGGGGTTTAGGTACATCAGGAGAAGATCAAGGCCATTTTGGATTGGTCAACACCCAGGAGTTTGACAGAGTTAAGGAGCTTCTTTGGGTTGTGCAGTTATTACAGGAGGTTTGTTAGGGGGTTTTCGAAGTTAGGAGTACCACTCACAGATTTGACCAAGAAGGGTGCCTTTCAGTGGACAGAGGAGTCACAACGGACATTTGAGAAGATGAAGGAGGTTATGAGCACATGCCCTGTTCTAGCCCTTCCAGACTTCTCACAGTCATTTGTCTTGGAGTGCGACGCATCAGGGGTGGGAATTGGAGCCGTGTTGATGTAGGGAGGCCATCCCATTGTGTTTGAGAGTAGGAAGCTCAACAAGTTGGAGCGAATCTACCCTATTTACGACAAGGAAATGCTAGCAATTATGCACACCTTAACCAAATTCAGGCAATATCTAGCGGGCAATAGATTCGTAGTGAAGACTGATCACAACAATCTCAAGTATTTACTGGATCAGAAAGACCTCAGTGAGAGACAAAAAAAGCAGTTCTCGAAGATCCAAGCCTTTGACTTTGACATCGAGTATGTCAAGGGAAAAAGGAACGTCGTGGCAGATGCCTTGTCCAGGAGGCCACCAGGGTGTTCGATGATGGACATTTGCATGGATTGGAAAGCACACTTGTTGGTGGAATATTCCAAAAACAAATTTGCTTGTGAGGTGATGGATGGACAGGTGGTTGACGATAGATACCGGGTACTGGATGACATCATTTTCTACAAAGACCGGATCTGTCCCATAATCTACCTTACAGGGGAAGATTCTGAAGGTGTGTCATGATTCGCCTGCAGCAGGGCACCAGGGGTATTTCAAAACTTACAGGAAGACCACAGAGAGATTCTCATGGAAGGGTCTCAAGGATGATGTACTGAAGCACATCCGGGAGTGCACGACTTGTCAGCAGAACAAGTTAGAGCAGACACACCCAACAGGGTTACTACAACCTCTACCCATTCTAGAGCAGAAATGGAAGAGCATTTCTATGGATTTCATCACAGGCCTCCCTCGCGTGTAGGGCATGGATTGTATATTTGTAGTGGTCGACAGGCTGACCAAATTTGAACATTTCTTTTCCATACCCACGGACTACAAGGCCATACAGGTAGCAGATTTATTTTTCAGAGAGGTATTCAGATTGCATGGCCTACCCAAGCAGATAGTCAGTGATAGAGATGGGCACTTCATCAACGCATTTTGGTAGGATCTTTTTTAGTTGATAGGCACATAACTAGCCACGAGTACCAACTACCACCCACAGACAAATGGATAGACAAAGATCGTCAACAAATGGGTGCAGGGGTATCTAAGGAACTATGTGGGAGGACAACAACGCACCTGGGTGAGGTGGTTGCACATGGGTAAGTATTGTTACAACACGACACACAATATGTCGATCAAGATGTCACCATTTAGAGCATTGTATGGATACGATGCACCCACTTTTGTGGAAATTATATTTGGGGATAGCAGGGTCCCAATGGCCAAATATTGGGTGGAGGAGAGCCAAAGAATTCTGCGGGCAGTAAAGGAACACTTACAGGCACAACATAATCAACAAAATATCTATGCAGATAGGTAGAGGGTCGAGTGCAGTTTCGAGGTTGGGGACTTGTTTTTTTTGCAGTTACAACCATATCGACAATCCTCCTTGAAGAGGAGTGGAGTAGAGAAACTAAAACCGATATTTTATTGGCCATACAGAGTCATCAGGAGAGTAGGCGAGGTGGCATACGAACTAGAGCTACCGGAGGGTAGCAAGATACATAACGTCTTTCATGTAAAGGGAAATGGGACACCATATCAACACTTCAGAGGAGTTGCCACCCTTAGATGAGGAGGGCCATTTGGAGTTAGTGCCAGGGGAGGTGCTCGAGCAGAGAGAGCGCAGGTTGAGGAACAGGGCCATTAGGGAGTGCTTGGTTAGATGGAGGGTTCTTCCAGTGGAGGATGCCACATGGGAGGGAGAGCATATTTTGCAGCACTCAGGATTGATGTTGCTTGAGGACAAGCAATCTCGGGAAGGGAGGACTGTGATGTCCCGTTCCCAAGAGTAGGCAAGCAGGGAGTGACTTAGTAGTCTATCTGTTCCCGTAGACTATAGTCAGGCTCAAACAGGGAACAAGATGGAGAAATAAGGGCAATTTGGTGGCTAAATGATGAATTAAGCCAAAAAGCTTAGGAAAAGTCACTTAAGCCTAAGTCAACGAAGAATTAGAATGAAAAGGTGCTAAAGGGAGATTTAATTAATTAATTATTCACCTTGGGAGGAAAAGCGCCTAGCTTAAGTGAGGTCAATCGTGAATTAGATCGGGAAGGGTATAAATGGAGGAATTTGACCTAATTCCTCATTATGCATTGTTATGATTTGATGTTGAGAGTTCCCAGAGGAGGAAGAGAGTCGACTTTACTGTTTTGTGGATTTCTGGAGGAAACCACCACCATTGATCAGTTTTGGTGTTGAGAGACACACCCTAGCCCATCGGAGATACCATCTAGGTATTTCACCGTGCTATTTAGGAGTATCCAATTGTAGTGTGTGCAGCTCAACCAGTGAGGGCGCAAGTCAGATTGAGGGTTTGTGGAGCTACACGAGGTCCGAGCTCATATAGCATTTTCCTTAAGACCGAATTGAGATCCAACTAGGGCGCATAGATTGAGACACTTCCCATCAGATTATGATGGTGAAATCTTGTAGGGCGCATCATCCATCCATTTAGGGCGCAACTCTCCCGACAGGACATTTGAGGTTGCAGACGGAGCATCATAGCAGATCCGAGGAAACCCTCCCGACCCAGTTCCGCATTTGGCGAGACGATTGTTTCGAGTCCTATAGCAGCTGATTCCGTTGGTGAAATCATTTGGGGCACATCCAGTGTCCCAAGAGGTGCGCAAACCCCCCAGGGGCTGAGATCCAGTGCCTCAAAGACTAGATCTGACATCCGACACTCATCCATTTCAGTCTAGAGGCCAGGGCACTTCTATTGGGACAATTTCCAGCTGATTCCGACGGGTCTAACCTTCCAGACGAGTTTTCCAACTTCTAGCGGTTACCGTACTTCTCCAGAATCACCTATTTTGCCGATCTATCTGTGCATGCATCGGATCTGCCTTCATCTTCTGATCACGGGTATTTTTATGCTATTTGCTTGTATTCCAGTGACAATCCATGAGATCCAACTGACGACTATACTCTATATTTCTAGTATGTTATTGTATTTCCATGCTTAAGTCGCATAATACATATTATTGGGCAGTTGGTKTTCTTTATTTCCGCATGCATCCTCTATATACTGTTTAAACCATAAATATACAACATGCACATGCAATAACCATAAACATCTCAAACACACAACTGAAACGCATCCAGAAACCCCCAGAGTATCAGATCTGAAGATAAAACGCATCCAGAAACCCCCAGTGTATCAGATMTGCCAGACAAAACATTAGATCAGTAGCAAATATGTTGATCAACGGGATTAGGGATATTTTAATAAACTCAACCATTCTAAACTATTTACACTTCCTTTTTAACTTATAAGTTCATTGCACCAAGAGTAGCGAGGTGCTCTAGAGCCCAATATGGGGGAGATGTTGTCACATTAGTGTTATGTTAAATACAGTTGCATTAAAAAAATTAAAGTCGGCTCAATTAAAAAAATTAACAATAATAAAATAAATAAAGTCGACTAAATTAAAAGAAAACAATTACACACACACATATACACTGGGTACTTACATATGACAATATCTAAAATATTAATTCATTCATATTAAATGATAATAAAAAAAATTACACCTTAAAAAAATTGATGGCTCTCGTTGCTTGATAAAGATTTAAGATGGATCTACGTTTCATTTTGCCATCCATACTCAATCTTTTCATGTTGCCTAGTAAATTGCAAGAAAAAACTAAATTAGTTAAGGAAACACACATGACATAGTTGAGGCAACACACATGACAATTTATATTCAAACTCAACTTTTTTCCAATAGAAAATTTACCCAATTATATTAGTGATATAATTTATTTACAAAACAGATCCAAAACTAGGATTGGTACAGGAGACAAAACATTCCACAAAAGGTAACCCCCGAGAAACAGAGTCCCATTACAAAGGATGCAAACAATGTCGAAATCCAAAAAAGGATCTGGAAAAGTCGACAAAAGCTAACAAAACTGGATAGAACCAAGCTGACT
The DNA here is from genome assembly GCA_009831015.1 of Picea engelmannii. Lineage (NCBI taxonomy): Eukaryota > Viridiplantae > Streptophyta > Pinopsida > Pinales > Pinaceae > Picea > Picea engelmannii. The sequence goes on from ML817281.1 coordinate 60,484, forward strand.
AAAAACAATCCAGCCAAAAAAGCAAAGGGCTAATAAAGACAAAGAAACTGTTTAGGGCCTTCCACCCCATTTGTCCATTGAGAATAGGTGATCATGCCTTCTGGTTCCTTTAATGACAACTTTGAGAGTTGATCAACTTCAATATTGTATTCCCTTTAAACATGCCCAAAACTTATTTCAATAAAGGATTTTAATAATTCCTTTATTCTACCCTTCCAGCCTTCAATGGTACTAGATTGAAACCTAGCTCTATGTCAAACTCAACTTATGTAGCTAGGAGACAATATTTTGAATAGAGGATTGATTAGGCATGTGATAGCAAGATAAAATTTTCAAAAGCAAGGAGTAAGCCCCCCAACACATAGCGAGAAGGGAATGAAATTAATAAACATGCATGTGCACTATTCCCACGGACCCACCATAAAATATCTTTAAACGCTATACCCTGCCTTTTACTCTGACAACCCCATTTAAAAAACCAAAAACACATAAAGCCAATCAGCTGTTCACACCGGTTACATCCTCGCATTATGCATCTACTGGATTTAAAAATACATATGTTCCCATACGCCTGCAATTTCTAACTGGTCAACTGAACTAATATGGCGTAGGGAATGTTTCGCAAAATATTGCTTGTCCAGCAATCCATCCATTGTCCCATCGGCTCGAACGCTAAACTCTTCCAATTATAAACAAAAATGACGAGAATGACCCCAAATGCATCGGATCTTTGATTTGATAGGCTCATTTTTGCTGGGTTCTTGGTTAATAATCGTAATAAATAATGATTCTTCCATTGTTCAAGTTGGGGACATTGGCTCTGAAGACGCTAAGCAAGCCCATCGCCTCAAGGCTCAAAACACAGGCCGCTCACCATCCTCGGTTCCGGAGTCTCATCATCAATCTTGCCCAGGTTCGTATTTTTTTCCTTACGTGGTCACAGGGTCGATTCCGTTTGGACCCATTTATAATTTTAGCTTTGCATGCAATGAATGGATGGATGGTACATTGGTGATCAATGGTTTGGTTCAGAAAAAAATCTCTAGAAGATCTGGATTCATCATAGCATTGAAAATATTTTTATAACGTAGATTATAATCTCATCAGTTTCAATCTGGAAAGTTAAACGATAAAATAGTAGTTCATGACAATTATTATTGTTACTATTATTGTTTGGAAATGCCTTTCTATTTTTTCTATTAATAAAGACTGAGTGGATTCCACTCTTAGGCTACTGCCCGGAAGTCCAGTACCTTAAAAAAAGATGGCTCGGCTTCCTCTACAGAGCCCCTGAAGATGCCTCTCTGCTATTATCTACTTCTTGGGTCTTTGGGGGAAGCATCCTCATGCTTAAGCGCTGGCGAATGGTTTTCAACCCGGACTCCGACTACTTTCAGTTCAGACATCTTTGGGTGCTTCTCCCGGGTCTTCCACTCCATTTTTGGAATAAAGAAGCTATCAGAGCTATAGGTGACTCATTGGGAAAGTTCATTACCTTCGACTCTTCTTCTCTCACGGGCTCCTCGAGGAAGATGGGCAGGGTACTGGTTGAGATAGACATAACTGCTGGACTGTCAGAAAATCTGGAGATCGAATGGAGAGGTCGGAAGACACTACAGACTCTGGATTATCTCGGCATTCCTTTCCGCTGCAACAACTGCTGAGAAACGGGCCACCTCCGCCGAACCTGCCCGGGTAAGTCCTGGACCAAATCTTCCGAGGAAGCCAACCTGCATCTAAACCCTCCGGAATATATGGACGCTGACCCTTCTCTAGAGTTCTTGGTTCCACCCCCTGACCCACCTTCCCCTCCCATACCTGGACAACCTGAACCCCTGACGACTAAAATCTTTCATCTTTGTCCTTCTCTCTTTAACTCTCTCACTGCAGTTGAAAGGGAAACCATTAACCGCTCTCAATGGCTCTCTACCCCTCTTCCTAACTCCCCCTCTCCCAAAATAGAGAAGCCACAACCATCCTCCTCACTGATCACATCGCTTGATTCCTCCCTTCGCCCAACCTCCGAATCCACACTCCCCACTACCCACTCACCCCCTTTGCAACCTCTTACATCTTCCCAACCAACTGGTCAACCCAGATCTTCTACCCATAACACTGACCCGTTAGATTCCCAAGCAGCACTTCCGGGCTTTAGTCAGCCAATTGAAAGCGAGGAATCTATGCTGGCAGCGATGAGCTTTGCGACCCCTCCACAATTTATTCCGGACTCCGCTTCACAGTTACAAATTTTCCGGGGAAACGAACTCATCCCACCTTCTTCGGCTGCGGGTACTTCTTCTACTCAACAATCAACAAAAGATCCAAAAATTTTTGCTTGGTCGCGAGGATTGGGCGTTGAGCTATCCCGTCTCCAAACTAGAAGCTCTAGAAAAAGAAGGAAGTGCAAAACACCCAACAGTCGGCACCTACCGACCCTACACTAAATGGAAAGGCCCTTAGAGCGTTGAAGGCCATAGCTCGTTCCAAATGATTGTGCTCTCTTTAAATTTACGAGGAATCGGAGGCATCCTCAAGACTGCCTCCTTCCGTAAACTGCTCGAGCACACTAATCCGAACGCCATCCTCCTCCAAGAGACTCTCTCGTCAGAACAAAAGTCCAGAGCGTTCTTGCACTCCTTTCGCTCTTCTTGGGTCACAGCAGCCGTTAACTCCATCGACAACTCTGGTGGCTTGTTGGTGGCATGGGATCCTGGCTACTTTGACTTGGTACCCTTCCTCACCTGTGGAGGCTTATTGCTGATTGGTCGTTGCTTAGCTACCAATCAAGAGATAGCGTTCTTAAATGTTTACGGCCCCTGTCAGGACAGATTGCATTTCTGGACGCTTCTTGCAAACAGTGGTATCCTGTCCATCCCCAACCTCATTCTTGGAGGTGATTTAAACATCACGCTCTCTGCAGATGAACAATGGGGAGGAGCTTCCACTCCCGGTCCAGGAGAAGCTTTTTACAGAGACCTCTTCTTGTCAAAGAATCTCATCGATGTTTTGCCGACCAAAATTGTCCCCACTTGGCGTAATGGGAGATCCGGGAACGAGGCCATAGCCAGACGACTCGATCACTTCTTAATTTCTGATAGCTACTTGTCATCCTCAGCCTTCCCAACCTCGTGGGTGGAGCTTCCTTTTTTCTCTGACCATGCGCCCATTCTCCTAAAGATGAACCTTCCCCTCCAACATATCGCTTTCCCCTACAAGTTCAACCACCACTGGTTATCTTTTGTTGACTATTTCGATCTGGTCCATTCTGTCTGGACAGACCCATGCTTCCTAAATGAAAGTAACCCTCAGCTAAGAATTTATTGGAAACTAAAGGTATTAAAAGCTCGTACAAAGTCCTGGAGTATACTTAAGAAGGAATCGGAGGCGGCCCTCCTAATTAACTTGGAATCGGAGATTAATAATCTCATTCTTCTATCAACCACAACAACCCTATCATTGGAGGACTCCGATTCCTTAAAGGCGCTAGAGAGGAGCAGAGACCACATTCCGAGGGAAGAGGAAAAGTCCTGGAGACTCCGCAGTCGAGCGACCTGGCTTAAATGGGGAGACTCCAATACAAATTTTTTTCATAATCTAGCAAGTTACAACAAAAACATAAAACAAATCTGGTCTATACAAAGCGATTGTGATGAGACGCGTCGAGGCCAAGAGGCAATCAAAACGGAGGCTGTCTCATATTTCGAGCAGCTTTTCAAAGACAACAGGAATCGTATTCTACTTGAGAAAGTTGCTACAGCCATAATTTATCCAAAACTGGTCACAGCCACTGAAGCATCCGACCTCTTTAAGCCAGTCACCCTTCCGGAGCTAAAGGATATATTGATACATTTCAAAAAGGAGAGAAGTCCAGGGCCCGACGGCTGGACGACAGAGTTCTTCTCCTACTTTTTTGATCTAGTTGGACCGAATCTTCTACAGATGGTTGAAGACACTCGCATCAAAGGCAAGATCTCAAAAAGTATTAACTCCACCTTCCTGGTATTGATTCCCAAAGAAAACAATTCAGTCTCATTCAATGACTACAGACCAATTTCCTTGTGCAACCTTATTTACAAGTTGGTTTCGAAAGTTATATCTAACCGCATGAAGCCGTATCTGGAAAGGAGTCTTTCAGCTGAACAACTCGGGTTTTTAAAAGGTAGGAGAATACAAGATGCCATCGGTGCTGCCCACGAGTGCATCCACTCCATTAAACAGAAAAATCTAAAGGCTTTGATCATGAAAATAGACCTCAAAAAGGCTTTTGACAGCATAGATTGGGTTTA
>ML817282.1:22425-40486 GCA_009831015.1 Picea engelmannii
TGATGGAACAAGCATAGGTCCAAACACATCACTGTGTATCAAATCTAAGACCCCCTTTGCTCTTGTAGCACCAGATGGGAATCTTACTTGATTTTGTTTACCATATATGCAATGTTCATAGAAATAAAAATCCATAGTGAAATTAGACATACATTCAACCATACCTTTACCATGTAGTGTTCTAAGGCACTTTTCTCCAATATGCCCCAGTCTTTGATGCCACAACATGGTCTTATTTATAGGGACAATATTCATCTTGTCTTCTTTATTTCTCAGCTCGGGGACAACAAAAATTTTACACCCATTAGTATAAGTTCTTCCCAACAACTTGTACATAGTTCCACACCGAAATCCCCTCATCAACACCATTTCTCCTCGTACCATATTGCAAGTTCCATTTCCCAATATGGTATCCACTCCTGCATCATCCAACTTGCATACAAATATTAGGCTTCTGGATAGTTTTGGAATGTGAAAAACCATAGGGAGATTTCTAATCCTTCCATATTTTAGCAACAAATTAAACCTTCCACGTCCCATGAGTTTGGTCATTGAGTCATCTCCTAGGAATACATCCCCATCATCATATTTTTCATATTCACAGAACCACTCCCTCTGAGGAGTCATATGATATGACACACCTGAGTTGATTAACCATACACCATGGTCTGCATGTGTACTTGTATATGGCGAGTAAACATCACCTCCTTCTTCAGTGGAGGTTTTTGCCTATGTGGAAGAGGTATTATCAGATCCCTTTGGTTTATCAACCTTCTTAGACTTGCAATCTTTCTTATAATGCCCTGTTTTACCACACTTCCAACATTTTCTCAAATATTTTTATGGAGACTTACATCTACCTTTATATTTATATCTCCCCCCCGAAGACTTACCATGATTCTTGTCTTGGGTACAACCTTTTACAAATAAATCATCTGTGCTTTGAATATCCATGATTTTCCGCCTCATATCTTCATATAACAAGGATGCAACTACATCCTCATACTTCAATGCAGATTGAGTGGTACTACCAATTTCTACAACTCGATTATCCCAAGAGTCTGGCAAAGAATATAACAAAGTAGTACACTTATCTTCTTTTGCAATCATAATATTAAGAGATACGAGTTAACTTACCAGAGTATTAAAGTCATTTATATGTTCTGTAACAGAATCTCCATCTTCCATCCTAAGATGATACAACTTCTTTTGAAGAAACAACTTGTTTACCAAGGAATTTGATTTATACAAATTCCCTAACTTATCCCATAGTTAGTTGGCCGTAGATTCTCTCGATACATTCAACAACATAGAATCTTCCAGGTAGAGTCGAATAATACTCCTTGCTCTTGTGTCCAACTTCTCCCAATATTCATTCGACATAGGAGTAGGTTGTGTACTATTAGTTTGTGTACCAATCGACTATGTGCCAGTAGGTTTTGTACCGATAAAATGTGTGCCAGTAGGCTGCGTACCAGTAGGCTGTGTACCAAGATCCATAGCGATCCATAGTTCTTTGTCTACAAGAAGGTCCTCCATCTTGAGCTTCCATAGCTCAAAGTTTTTACCGTTGAACTTCTCTACCTTGATTCTAGAAGAGATCACCATTCCTCTTTCTACACTCAAATCACCACTGCAAAAGCTCCCACTAAACCCAGGTTTATCACAGACCCACGATAAACTTGATCTATCAAGACCAAGCCAAACCCTCAGCAACAAAGGTGTCTCCCTGAAGCCAAAAACGAGCTCTGATACCACATGTAAGTTTTAAACCTGTGAAGTAAAGAAATGCATACATATTCTTAAGCAAAACAAAAATTAATCAATGGCTCATACACATAGTACACAAAGATTTATGTTGGAAACCCTTAACCGAGAGAAAACCAACCTTCCCTTGTGCTGCACCTTTCAACTCTTCATTGTATTAATTTCACCATTCACCATACAATATATACAATTTTTTGGGTATTCCGTAGCTACCAAAACCCTAATCCCTTAATCCATGATTAATTTAGAAAACCGCTAAAAATAGAAAAAATCGCTAAAATAGAAAAAACCGCCCCAAATTTTTTTTTTGAGGCATTTCCCTGAACCCCGTCGGCTCCAGGATATCACTTGGATCCGAATGATGCATGTAACTAGGGGGGCCAAACCTGCCCCCCCTTGGGGACCCCAGGAAAGCACCCGACACACATGTCACAAAGAACAAAGGAAGTTGGGATCATCAGACACAATTATCGAATCTGACGCACCCACACACACACATGCAAAGAATATAATACATACCGAGCATAACAAGGTTTAGATATAGGTTATCTTACCCAAATATTGCAAGTTTTCCCTTTGTTTTTTATTTTCCGAGATTGGGCAGAGAAAACGACAATGAACATACACAAAAAAACAAAAACAGTTTCCACTTTAATTCTTCTTTTTCGAGATCGCAAAGAGTGCAAGGAAAAGAGAATATAGAAACTGGGAAGATTAACAATGCAAAAAAAAATAGAAAAACGAAATATTATGTCTGTACAAATTTAAAAGGGGTGTATTCAGGTTTTATACCTCCAGATCTGACTGAAATGGTCATATTGGGAAAACAAAACCCTTTTTGAGTGAAAAAAAAAAAGTTCCTAATGGAAATGAGTGCTATGGACGAAATGAAATAGTCCTCTCAGCCCTAAAATGTACAAAAGTAGCAGAAACCATAGATGTGACAACCCAAATTCAAGATATTGATCTACAAGGAGAGCAGGTATTCAAATGCGCTTTGATACCATGTTCGAAAACATAGGTATTCCAATAGAGGATGAACACCTTCAATAACCACTCACACAACCGAATCAAAGATCAACACACTGTTATTTTTACTTGGTAAAACCCCTGTGGGGAAACATCCAAGGCCCCAACCAACGTGGCCACTTGAGGCAATTTATTAATGCAAAAGAAGATAGTTTACAAGATATTTTCTCACAATAGATCATCAAAAAATGACCCTCCAATCTCTTTAAATAGATATCATGGATCAATCGGTTGTCAAGCCACAAATCAATGTAGTCATGAAGATCGAATAGAATATGAGACGTTATATCACTCTATGTTGGGAACATATCATGAATGTCAGATTACAAATACACGCTAATGCATACTAAAGAAACACACTAAGAAACAAACTTTAACTTAATGACACATTAGGCCAAGTTAATATTAAATAACTCCTAAGTGTCTAATTATCCTAACATTTCTTATTGCCCCAAAACAAGAGAAACCTATGTTGGGAACATATCTTGACTGTCAGATTACAAATACATGCTAATGCATACTAAAGAAACACACCAAGAAACAAACTTTAACCTAATGACACATTAGACCAAGTTAATATTAACTAACTCCTAAGTGTCTAATTATCCTAACATTTCTTATTGCCCCAAAACAAGAGAAACTGGTAAAAGCATGACCATGAACAAGTTGATGTGTAGGGGGACTTGACTAAGAGGTGATATTTCACACTTGAGACATGGAATGATAAGGACTAGGTAGAGTATTAGGATAACTATAAGGCACCCAAAAATACCCTATAAGAGGCAATCTCCCAATGGTTTTATCACCCAATGGTCGATATACCAAAGAAGAAGTGTTGAGAGAAGGAAAGTTGAGGATCTCGATGGACCAATGACCAGTTCCATGCCATCAATTACGTCTGTGCCATAGGGTGATGTGTTATGACACTTTAGATGAAACAAGTGACATGGAGCCACGTGGGTGCCACATGGTGATGAGATGGACATGGTGAGTGAAGTCCTATAAACTTTAGAAGGCCATAAATTTTGATCCAAAGCTTAGTTTTGAGCATGGTTACAATCTTTGGAAATCTCTTGATGAGCATAATCCATTCATGAGATTCATTTAGAGAAGGAATTGAAGTGAAGAAGAAGAAATTTTGAAACCCCACAAGCATAAGTAAGAGTTAGGGGGTTGGGTGTGTTACAATCAATACCTAGCTCCACACTGAAGCCTCCCTCTTACCCCTGATTTTTTCTAAAGAGTGTCATGTCATAATTCATATGTCTCAGTGCTCCACTGTCCATATACCATCCAAAACTTGATTTAGTGTTAGAATATAAACAAAAGACCATGGATAAGGTGATATTAAACTAGGATGATGCCTCATCCACTCCTACATTATCTGGTGCAACCTATTTGGCCTTCCCCTTCTTCTTTAGACACTTGCTAGCATAGTGTTCATCTGGTGACACCTAAAAAATTTCACCTTACTCAAGTATTTCTTTTTTTGACCTGAATCTTCTTTCTTACCCTTTTTGTTCTCTTTCATGCTTCCCTTCTTTGTCCTCCCAACGAGGGATACTTATTCTACTTCCTTTTATTGCACTAAAAATGCCTCCAACATGATCTCTTGCTACACAAAGTTATCCCAAAGCTTCAAAAAATATGGCAAGGTCTCATGAGAACAAACACCTTGGACACAAGGCATTCAATATGGAGCAAGTCCATTCAAGGCAATGTATACCAACTCCTTATCCTCCACCTTCATTCCTATGGCAACGATTTTGTCCTTCAAATATATTCCCTTGGTAAGGGATCCCACCATTGTATCTGTTTTACTCATGAAAACCACAAAAGCTTGTTCCTCAAGCGCATTTGTCAAGAAACACAAAGTACTTTCAAATAAATCAACGAAAATACCAAACATATCCTTACCAATGTTCTTCTCTACAATGAAAGGGAAGAAGCGATACTTAAATAAATCAAGAGTGATTCACTTTTCCTTAACATCCTTCTTTTTATGGGTAGCCAACTTCGTTAGATCGATAAGGCAATTGTCACTTTCTCAACATGCTTCCAAATCTGAGTGTCCTCCATAGGCATTTGCAATCTTAGCTTCTAATGTATGAAATTAGAAACACCATCAAACTTGTCACACTCTCCAAGACTGAGAGTCACCATTCTACAAATATGAAGCACACCTCAAAGGAAAAATCAACAACGCATAAGTAGAGAAAACCTTCTAAGGTTCTAATGCTTCTCCCAAACATCATAGGGTTTCACACCCAATAACCCATAAATAGGTTAAGTACCATTCCCATGTACAATCTAGTTGAAATATCCAACTCCTTCACCAAAGTGCAATATCAATCAAAATAGATTTGATACCATGTATAAATTTCAAAAATTTGTACTTTATTGCAAATTCAGAAATGTCACCTCACAACGAGGCTTCCCAGATCTAGTACCTCTAGAATTTAGCCTTAGGGAAGGTTTGAAATTTTAATTTACAATAGAAAATGAAAAATAATATTTCATCTCACTTTAACTAAACACAGTAGGTGGCCTAAGAGAAAATATACCAAACATATGTCAATAAGTTCCAACCCTTAGTGCACACTTTTCTAAGTATAAACACTACAAAAAAACATGCCATTAGCACCATATTTTAGTGCATTTGAGGACATGAATTGGGCCGATGGGATGGCGCAAAAATCGGCGCTAAAAAACGTGTTCACTTGGGCACCGGATGTAGCACCTAGTTTAGCACCCAATTTAGCTCCCTCTCTAGTGCCAGGTTTTGCTCCCTCTTTAGCACCTAGTTTTTCTCCTTCTTTAGTGCCTAGTTTAGCTCCCTATTTAGCACCCAATTTTGCTCCTGTTTTAGCGCCTAAAATGAGATATAGCTCCCTAAATAACACCCAAAATAGCTCTTGATTTAGCTCCTAGTTTAGCGCCTAGTTTATCTCTAGGTCTGGCGCCTAATTTAGCTCCTGCATTAGCTCTTGCTTCAGTGCCTAGTTTAGTTCCAGGTGTAGCTCCTAGTTTAGCTCTTGGTTTAACACCTAGTATAGCTCTTGGTTTATCTACTAGTTCAACACCTATTTTAGCTCCACGTGTGGCGCTTAATTTAGCTGTTGGTTTAGCTCCTAGTTTAGCGCCTAGTTTACCTCCAGGTGTGATTCATAATTTAGCTCATGGTTTATCTCCTAGGTTAGCTCCTAGTTTAGATCCTGGTTTAGCGCCTACTTTACATCTTTGTTTAACACTTGGTTTAGATCCTGGTTTAGTGCCTAGTTTAGCTCCCAATCATGCTTCTTGTTTTGCTTCTAGTGCAACATCGAAAATAGATTCTAGTCTGGCTTCCAAATTAATGCCAAGATGTGCTTCCATTATTGCATCTTTTTTTTCTTCCAGAATTGTCTCCTTGTTAGCTCCATGGTTTTCTTCCTTTTAGTTCTGTTGGTCCTGAGATTAAACTTAAGGCTCAAACAATAATCTCAGGCATCAGGAAGTATTTAAGAGAGTGTGTTTTTAAAGTGCTTTTTCTACCATAGTTAAATGAGAAAAATTCCTTAAATGAAATTAACAACTAGAAAACACAGAGGTCATATTTCGTGTCTAAGTCAAAGTTGTAATATTGAATGATATGAGAGAAAGATACAAAACTTTAAAACAAATCAAGGCATCAATTTTTGAAGAATATCACATCGTTGCAGTAGAAGAAAATAGATAGCATAACCTTGAATAAAGCATAAAATACAATAACCCACACAACAAGAAGGTCTTTATTTACTCATAGTAAATGCAGAGGAAAATATGATTACCTAATAAATTACTAATACAATAAGATTACAATAGTTGTTGTACTAAATTGAAATCAAACATTTATCAAGGAATGCATAAAGAAATATTGAGAAATAGAAAACAAAAGAAACACATAACCTAGATTGAACAAAACTTGGAGTCTCTGTTTGCACTTGTATTAATAATCTATAAGGAGAGTTTTATCTATTACAATCGGGAAGAAGAAACCTTTAATAGATATTCAATCTATGTATTTATACAACATTGTCACAACCCCAAACGGTTGGACTTCTCATATGATCTGGCTCCCCTGAATATTTCATTCTATGGGGAATTCTCGTGTATATACTTCTTTAAGTTTTACTGAGCTAAGTGGTTTTCCACGATTTTGAGTGGATCATGAATTTTAAACTCAATGTCAACTAACTTGACATCCTCTAGAGATGCAACGTCTACTTAGAATTACCGAAGTCTAACAACGAAAACATACCAACCTTAAGAGGGAAGGTTGGCCATACCTTCTTCTAGGCCGCTTTCAATTCCTTGCTGATGCCCCTGGTCACGATTTGATATGCCACTTCTCGGCACACTAGTCGATTTGGTAAAAAGTTTGGAAGAGCATGGGGGGGAGCCTAACACTCAAAAAATATGATGTAGGAAAAGTTTTCTTCAACGTTCCAGTCTGCTATTTTTCCTAGGTTTTCCATGATTATGCCTGAAACTCTGGGAGGTGGGAAATCGTATAAGGCAATATGAAGAGGCACCACTACATAATGGAAAATTTCATAGAAGAAATATCTAGCTTTGTCTTCCCACAACTTGGAATGATAGAAATGGATAGGTTCAGCGCTAGTCGGGGTCCAACTCCAGCTCATCATAGGGAAAGGAGTCATAAAACAAAGAGCGGAGTTGTGATTTCCTTAGCCAGGTTGTCTGATAACATATTGGCCTAGTTGAAAGAGTAGCCCTCGGCCACTTCGTGTATAATTGGCACCCATGCCAATGGTAAATGAGAAGAGTCCTTTTTCCCGAATAGCCTACATAACATCATAGCCACATAGATCATATGGGCTTCTAACAATGTTGTGGCATAAATGTCGTGAGTGTCAGCTTTGAATTTCTGCGGGTGCCCCCACTAGTCCTTGATTAAATCAGGTTTGCTTTTATCATATTGTTTACATTCATGTTTCTCAAACTCCATTATGAATGTAGAGTTCTAGTTATATTTAAAAATGGGGGATAGTTTATACATTAATTGTATGTGTTCCGATAGAAAGGACCCAACAACAACCTTCCGTGATTTGTAAATGCTCCTGGTTGAAATGTCAACATTTTCCAGGGCCCAACCTATCATGTTGTTATATGACATAAGTCTCGGTTGCTCAGCTATTTTGTGTAGCCCTAACTAAGCTATGTCCTTGAGTTTGGTTTCATGAGTTTTGGTTACTTCATCGCCCGAATCGTTTGGGAATTTTTTGAGCCCATGCTCTAGAATATCGAACGCCTGTGTCCACGATTTCATGGTGTCAATGGCCCTCGGTGAGGTATCTGACAGAAAATTTGTATTCGGATTTGTGCTTTCACCGGATGCTTTAGCCATATTTCGTAGTGCCATGATTTTGATGAAATCAGAACAGGGTTACCTATTACAGGGGAATGCTTGAGCTTCACAATTGGCTAAATCTTTCTATTATGTGAGAATGGAAATGGAATTCCAAATCAAGCATTCATATTCACCTTAAACGTATTTGATTTGGGAATACCTTTAATGACGATAAATTTATTGAACTTAATAATAAGATCTAGCTAGCAATTTGTGATCCACATTAAAATCATTACCGTATATTTGTGATTAATGCCATTAATATCGGTGGTTTGCGATCGAGAACTTTGGATGAAATAGGTTTGAAAATTCCCGAATCAAGAATTCGTGAAAGATTAATTGCGAGAAAATCTTGTTTAAAATATTAATTAATCGTGTTTAACTTTAAGTATTTTCGGGTATTCAAACTTCGAGTTTTTTAATAGTAGCTTGAGATAGAATCCCCAAAGCCCAAAACTATGAAATGATTAATTATCGGATCATCATTTTTTAGTTTTAATTAACCCTATTTAAGTTTGAAGTGTTTTCGAAGTTCGGACTTCAGAGATTTCAAGATATTATGGATGATAAACGTCCGAACTTCTACAGTGCGAAGTTATTAACTGTCTTTTAACCAAGATTAACTTAACTAATTAAGGTTTAATATTTTGACATTTTTTTGCCTTGTGGATTTGTGATTTATCTCATCATTATATTTCCGAAGGGCCATTACCCATAGTGACGTGTCGAGACTAGGGGGTGCCACATATTATTTAGATTCATACGAATCTTCAGTGGAACACGTCAAAAATGGATGCTACGTTTCAACCCAGGGAAGACTCAAAAGATACATGTGTACTATGCCTCGTGTCCTTTGAAATTTTATGAAAGAGTGATAACAAATTCTTTTGGGTTTCAGGGTTTTTAAAGTTAAGACTTGTTGAAAATCCCAAAGCGTGAAACTCTAAATAAACCTTTAGTGTTTTGGCTACTTAATAATCAGGTGACTCCACCACTCTGAAGATCTTAGGATATTCCGATCAATCTGAGGAACTTCATCAACAGTGATTATCACATGCACCTTGTTACGATTTAACCAGAGATGTTTTGGTTTAAAGTTCAAGGTTATAGGATTATAAATGTTCCAGCATAGGCTCCATCTGGGGATCACGTCTCCCTGCGAGGCGTGGAAGAACAATAGACCAAGTTCCTTTATTGGGTGAATGGAGTCATCACTGCATTTCTAGGAAACACCTTTGGGGAAAAGAAATAATCATACAAAGAAAAATCATACTTCAGTCGAGTCTTAGAAAGTTTCCTTTTCTTGAAACTGAGTTTAGATTTTCTTAAGATAATCAAAACGAATTTAACTGAAGTATCAGACTTTGGTTTATTTCGTTTGCATCAAGGCACAATAATTTTAACAATTTATTTAGGGAATCCCTTATCGATTTAGAATTTAAATATTATCGGAAAGAGAACTAGCTACTAGAGTATGTTAATACATGTGTGTCAGCATTACAAATATCATATATATCTCTTCACTACCAATGAACTTGTTCAGTACCACGGTGAAGTTATCTACGTCTCCCATTGAATTTCCTTTCACCAATTCAATTGCATTTTGCATTTCATTGAGATGAGGGCAATCATTACATGAATTTTCTTTCATCATCTCTTTTGGACAGAATGGGGGAATCGATTTACAAATTTCCTTTCACCATTTGTCTCAGACTAGATGGGGAAAATCATTATATGAATTTCCTTTCACCATCTGTCTTATATTTTTATAATCTTGAAGTTGGAGCAATAAATTTGTATGTATTATACAAGGATGATATCTGCTTAAGATTTGACAATGAAGGTCTATCGACAATTTCTGATTGTACTCTGAACTAATTCTCTCCTGATCTTCAATACATCTTCTCCTATAAGGAAGATCTTATGGGAACTTTTAATTTTCCAGGGATTGGCCTTGAGCGAACTAATCAGTTAAAATATGTTAGAAGAGCTAAAGTTATCAAGATTATCCTAGACATACTTTCTTTCAGTTAGAATAAGAGGAATATAAATTCTTTCTTTCTATGAAGGTTTAACGCCAGGTAGTAGAATCAGAATAGGGTAAAATCTTGAAGATAGGAAAAAGAAACATAACTAGGATTTGGGGGGTCCGGCATAACAGAGCTTTGCTTTCGCACGAGTGCACTTCTTGATTATTCAAGCTTATCTTTTTAAGTCCTTTTGATTTTTATTTTCTTTTATTTTCGTTCGACTCAGAAACCTACAGATGTATACTTTTCTGATCTTTGATCAGGTGATTATATTTAAGTGAGTGGAACCTTGTTCATGTTCGATAGAATTTCTTTCGCATCTTAGCTTGAATATTAAGTATAGAAGTTCATACGTCAGATTCCACTTACATTCTTAATCAGAGAAAATTTTAATTCATCACCTGTTTTGAGAGAAAACAAATCTCTTGAAAACTGAGCGTTGGATTCTGATACCTTCTCATTTCTCTTTTAATAGTAATCATTATGCACGGGACCAAGATAGGAAAAATTAACGAATTTTGCAAAAATAGAAATGATATACAATACATACATGTTATATTTTGATTCTACTATATCGCATAATACATAGGTTTATTTACAGAAAGTAAAGTTTAGATAATTTGCGAAAGAAAGAAAATGAAATTGCAAAGTTAAACGAGAAACCAAACCGGTATATACATTGGTAATGTAAAACAAGATTATTGCATAAAATGTTTTAGATAGCGCTCGTTGATAGGGACGTTAAAATTTTTTCCATCGAGATTTTCCAGTACGAACAAATTATTTCCCTTTGTAGCTATGATCCTGAATGGTCCGAACCAGAGGTGATCAAACTTACCATTTTTTCCTGCATCTTCTCTTCTGGCATCCCATTTTAAAACTAGATCATTGGGAAGAAACTACCTCTCTTTTTCTTTTTTATCGAAAAGGGATTTCATATTATCTTGGTATTTTTGAAGTGTGTCATCTCTTTCAACCATGTTTTGTTGGATTTCAATTATTTGGATAGTTCTCCTTGTAACGTCATTTGGCTCCTCTTTTGCGTCTTGCCACAACTTCATCACAAGAAGGTCGAGATTGACGGGGAGGATGAAATCAATACCATAAACCATCTGAAAAGGAGACATGCCTATCGATTTCTTAGTGCCGATTTAGTTTTACCATAAGGCGTACTTTAGATGAACCTGCCAAGATTTCTTGTTCTCTGTCAAAATTTTCTTGATTATATTCATCGAAATTTTGTTGCATGATTTAGATAACCCATTTCCTTGAGGATAGTAGGTTGTCAAATGTCCTAGTACGATGTTATATTTTTGACAGAAGTTTACCATTTCCATAGATTTGAATGCTTGGGCATTGTCCGTAACTCTTTTCTGGGGGCAGCCAAATCTGGATAGGATGTTCTCCTCCAAAAAATTAATAACTACTGAATGAATGACATTCCGAGTTGGAATGGCTTCAACCCGTTTCGTGAAATAATCGGTAGCAGTCAAAATCCATTTATGTTGGGTGCTTGACTGTGGGTGGATTTCTCCAATGAAGTCTAGACCCCATTGTTGGAAAGGAGCCTTTGTTTTGACTGGGACTAAAGGTAGTGCAGGGATATTTTGCTTACTAGAGAACAGTTGGCAAGGGTTGGAGGCTCTGTCCTTGGCATTCACATTTCTAAATAGTTTTGGCCAATAATATCCGGCTCTTAGAATCTTGTATGTCGTTTCCCTCCAGGCGTGATGTCCTCCACACACTCCTTCATGAAATTCATTTATGACATTCTCTGTTTTAGGTTTTGTTAAACAATGTAGAAAGAAACCTAGAGGATCTTTCCAGTATAGTTGACCTTCARCGATACAATATTTAACTGCATGTAACTTCAATGTTTTTTCTTTGGATGTGGTCATGTCACTAAGGCACTGAAGGGTGAGGAGGTATGAAACAATATCAYGATATCAATCGGAGGAAGAAAAWTTATCTTCGATATGGACTGTAGGAGTTTGATCATAAAGTTCCTCTATGTCTGGGAGATATTCGTGTGATTCTAGGTAGTTTATCCCAAGTGCTTTGAAATTTGATTATGCTAATAATTTCGCCAGAGCCCGACCTTTGACCARCTTGGTTGGTTTTACTTCCATATCGAACTCCTGAATTTTGGCTAACCACCGACCTCTCCTACCATCATTGTTCGGTTGTACCAATATATCTTTGACAAAGCTTGTTGGTAGATAAGAKATTATCCTGGAATGCAACACATATGTCCTGAAAGATTTGAGAGCTTTCACCATCGCGTAAGCTTGTTTTTCCAACATATCATATCTTAATTCGACATCTTTRAGACTTTTACTGAAAAAGGCTATTGGTTTCTCRAAACCTTCTTTGTTATTTTGCAAGAGTACAACTGCTATAGTATGTTCTGATGCAAAAGAAAAGATCACAAATTATTTAGTATAGTCAGGACTAGCTAATATTGGAGCAGACGATCCTATCAATCTGTTGCTTGAGCAAGCTCTCACACAATAGAGGGATGAAATGATGGAGAACTTTTCCCACATCCTTAAATTCTTGTCGAGAGCATCAGGCGCATCTTCATCAAGAGGCCACTTTGGAGGCACCTATATTTGGAGGACAGATAGATGCAGAAGCCCTAGAAAAATGGTTCACTCTGCTAGAAGGTTATTTCTCTGTTCACAATTTTTCCGACAAAATAAAGATCACCTTCGCACTCCTTAAATCTCTCCCTCATGTCAAACATTGGTGGGAAACTTACTGGGAACAAAGTTCCACAGAGGATTCTGGAATATATGGGGCTGATCCCACTTGGAATTTTTTTGTGGATGCGGTAAAGGAACAGTATTACCCTGTTGGAAACTATGAGGACCAGTACATGAGATGGACCACACTGCGGCAAGAGAGGGGCCAAGCAGTTTCAAAGTTCACTAATACCTTCCATACCTTACGCACCAAGCTGGGTATCAAAGACTCCGAGCGACATTTGGTTCTGAAATACCGCGGGGCTCTACACAGATACTTCCAGACTGAAATGGATTTTATGGACATCTCATCACTCGGTGCTGCTTATCGATATGCTGTTAAAATTCAACAGAAATTTAAGCACCAGAACAAACGGGAATTTGGGTCTACAAATTCACAACAACCAAAGTATGAAAAAGATGACCCTAACAAACAGTCTCCCGAAAACCTTTCTAAGACACAGGAAAAGAAGGGTCACGGGAAGACAAAGAAGGACATCAGAAAATGGTGTGATTTCCAAGAAATCCCCTAGCACAACACCGATGACTGTCGCTCAAAATAGTTATTGGTGGCTGAGATCAAAGACAAGGAGCCAAACCTTGATTCAGAATCTGATTCTGAAAATATTGGTAAAGGACTGATCATTGACGTAAACCCCACTAATATTGTCGTGACTGCAACAATTCAACCAGAAGAACCAATAGATCCTTAAGAGGGGGAGCACCTTTTTCATTCACAGATGTGGGTGAAGGGGACCCCGCTGCATTTTATTGTTGATAGCAGAAGCCAGAAAAACCTCATCTCAGTAGAGGTCGTCAAACAGTTGGGATTGTTGACAACACCACACTTGCATCCATACAACATCGAGTGGCTTCGACAAGGATGAGGTCTCCGTGTCAATCAAAAATTTCGATTGTCAATTGACATCCAACCCTTCAAGGATGAGGTATTATGTGATGTTGACACACTCGATGTCTGTGATGCTCTCTTGGGCCAACCATATATGTGGAGACGCCATGTTGTTTATGAGTTTCAGCCTCGTAGTGTCATTGTTAATTTGGGGGGTCATATCTATAGAATACCAGAGGTAGCTCCAACTATTGTTCCACCTGAAAAGTGTCACAAGGTAGTATCTCATACTAAAAAATTCAGCTTTTTCACAATCTATTCAAAAGGGGAACAGAAGCACACTGCAACCATTACAACCTCGTCCCTTGCACCTTCTATCCAACATAAGAAGGTCGAAAAAGTTGTAGAAAAGCACTAATATTCCTTTTGCACACCTTACTCTCATGTAGCTCGACTTCTTCAATAGCCTCAGCTTCAACAGGTTCATAACAGACTTCCACAAACTAAGCAGCGCGACATCTCCAACAATACAAGCAACTCACCCAGATGCAGATCCAACAAACACTTTTCCATCTTCCCCGGTAACTCAACGCAATGGATACCATTGCTTCCTAAGGAGGTAGGATTGATCCAGGTGGATATCGGTGGCCACCCACCTTTTTTGACTGGCTCAAAACAGTTTTCTGGCAATTTTGGCAATTTGCTATTTTTAGCAGGTTTTAACTTCCAGGGCCATTTTGAGGGCCTAAATGAAGGTTTTTCGAGATCGAGGTTCTCAATGATAGCCAAAGGCATGATTGAGCCTCTGAAATGAATCTCCTCGATGATACCTTTCCGACTCGTTATCATACGCCTAAAACGAAGATTGTATATAAAACTTACGACCCTGGGAAGTTGATGTACTAACTTACCCAAACGAGGCCCACATGACTTTTGGAGCTTCATCTCCTAGGGTTAGGATTTTGGATGTCTAGGGTTTTGGACATTCTTGTTTATTGTAAAAATGCCTTCAAAGCCTCATTGTAGTCATCTTCTTGCGAATGCGAGTAGCCATCAAATATCTTCTCAGAGATAAGCTGCCACCATTCTAGCGAGTCTTTCACTCTGTATTTTTACAATCTCTGTACATTTCTTTCATTAATAGAAATCGTGTATTATTGTATCTCTGTGTTTATGGTTTCATATTTGATATATTTTTGTTATATTATTGGATATACACGATATATTTGTACATTTATTTATTATATCTCCGTTCTCATTTTGTGCCGAAAATAATCTGGATTAGTGCTATTAGAGCAAGCTGCTCTTGATCATTTTTTCAGTGCATGTCCCTGGCGAGGTTTGAGTATATAAATTTGGGTCTCGATCTTGTCTCTCTTGAAGAAAATCGCTCTCGCACACCCAAGAAACCCTAAATGGCAGAAGAAAAGAAAAACAACGGAGCAGATGATCCTATCAATCTGTTGCTTGAGAAAGATCTCATGCGACAAAGGGACGAAATGATGGAAAATTTTGCCCACATCCTTAAATGTCTGCCGATAGCATCAGGCGCATCTTCATCAAGCGACCAATTTGGAGGAACCTCTCCTTTCAATGTACAATTTAATTTTGATATTCCTGTACTTGAAGGAAAGATAGATGCAAAAGCCCCAGAAAAAAGGTTAACTCTACTAGAAGGTTATTTCTCTGTTCACAATTTTTCTGACAAAGAAAAGATCACCTTCAAACTCCTTAAATATCCCCCTCATGTCACACATTGATGGGAAACTTACTGGGAGCAAATTTCCACTGAGGAGTCTGGAATATATGGCGTCGATCCCACTTGGGATTTTTTTTGTGGATGTGATAAAGGAACAGTATTACCCTGTTGGAAACTATGAGGACAGGTACATGAGATGGACCACACTGTGGCAAGAGAGGGGCCAAGCAGTTCTGAAGTTCACCAATACCTTCCATACCTTGCGCACCAAGCTGGGTATCAAAGACTCAGAGTGACATTTGGTTCTGAAATACCGTGGGGCTCTACATAGATACATCTAGACTGAAATGGATTTTATGGACATCTCATCACTTAGTGCTGCTTATCGATATGCTTTTAAAATTGAGCAAAAATTTAAGCACCAGAACAAATGAGAATTCGGGTCTACAAATCTGCAAGAACAAAAGTATGACAAAGATGGCCCTAACAAACAATCTCCCGAAAACTAGTCCAAGACATAGGAAAAGAAGGGTCACAGGAAGACAAAGAAGGACACCGGAAAATGGAGTGATTTCCACAAAATCCCTTGGCACAACACTGATGAATTTCGCTCAAAATAGTCATTGGTGGTCGAGATCAAAGACAAGGAGCCAAACCCTGATTCAGAATCCGATTCTAAAAATACTGATAAAGGACAAATCATTGACATAGACCCCACTACTATTGTCACGACTGCAACAGTTCAACCAGAAGAACCAACAGATCTTGAAGAGGGGGAGTGCCTTTTTCATTCACAGATGTGGGTGAAGGGGACCCCGCTTCATTTTATTGTTGATAGCGGAAGCCAAAAAAACCTCATCTTAGTAGAGGTCATCAAACATTTGGGATTGTCGACAACACCACACCCGTAGCCATACAACATCAGGTGGCTTCGGCAAGGACGATATCTCTGTGTCAACCAATAGTGTCGATTGTCAAATGACATCCAAACCTTCAAGGATGAGGTATTATGTGATGTTTCCCCATTGTATGTCTGTGATGCTCTCTTCGGCCAACCATATATGTGGAGACACCATGCTGTTTATGAGTCTCGACCCCGTAGTGTCATTGTTACTTTGGGGTGTCATCTCTATAGAATACTAGAGGTAGTTCCAACTATTGTTCCACCTGAAAAGTGTCTCAAGGTAGTATCTCATACTGCAAAATTCAGCTTCTTCACAATCTGTTCAAAAGAGTATCAGAAGGACACTACAACCACTACAACCTCGCCCCCTGCACCTTCTATCCAACAAAACCAGGTTGACAAGGATGCAACAAAGTGAAAATATTTCTTCTAAACACCTTCCTCTCATGTATCTTGACTTGTTGAACAACCTCAACTTCAACAGGTTCATGATAGACTTCCACAAACTAAGTAGTGCGACGTTTCCAACAATACAAGCAGCTCACCCAGATGCAGATCCAGCAAATGCTTTTCCCTCTCCCCCAGGAACTCAATGCAATGGAGACCATTACTTCCTAAGGAGGGAGGATTGATCCAAGTGGATATCGGTGGCCACCCACCTTTTCTGACTGGCTCAAAATAGTTTTCTGACAATTTTGGCAATCTACTATTTTTAGCAGGTTTTAACTTCTGAGGCCATTTTGAGGTCCTAAATGAATGTTTTTCGAGATTGAGGTCCTCAATGATATCTGAGGGAATATTTGAGCCCACGAAATGAATCTCCTCGATGATACCTTTCCAACAAGCTATCATACACATAAAACGAAGATCGTATGCAGAAGTTACGACCCCGGGAAGTCGATGTACTAACTTATCCAAATGGGGCCCACATGACTTTTGGTGCTTCATCTCCTAGGGTTAGGTTTTTGGATGTATAGGGTTTTTGGCATTCCTGTTTATTGTAAAAAGGCCTTCAGAGCCTCATTGTAATCATCTTCTTGCGAATGCGAGTAGCCGTCATATATATTCTCAGAGATAAGCTGCCACCATTCTAGTGAGTCTTTCACTCTATATTTTTACAGTCTCTATACATTTCTTTCATTAATAGAAATCGTGTATTATTGTATCTCCGTGTTTATGGTGGCATATCTGATATATTTATGTTATATTATTGGATATTCGCGATATCTCTGTACATTTCTTTATTATATCTCCATTCTCATTTCGTGCCGAAAATAATCTGGATAACTGTTATCAGAGCAGGCTGCTCTTGTTCGTTTTTTCAGTGCATGTCCCCAACGAGGTCCAAGTATAGAAAGTTGGGTATCAAGCTTGTCTCTCTTGAAGACAATTGCTCTCGCACACCCAAGAAACCCTCAATGGTGTAAGAAAAGAAAAATGACTGAGCAAACTGTCCTATCAATCTGTTGCTTGAGCAATCTCTCACGTGATAGAGTGACGAAATGATGGAGAATTTTTCCCACATCCTTTAACACCTGTCAATAGCATCAAGTGCATATTCATCAAGCAACCACATTGGAGGCACCTCTCCTTTCAAGGTACAAGTTAATTTTGATATTCCTGTATTTGAAGGACAGATAGATGCA
>ML817282.1:93768-110690 GCA_009831015.1 Picea engelmannii
GAGGCCAAGGGGACAATGGGCATAAAGGTGGTGCTTTAATGTATATTTGATGAAAAATAAGGATTTTTAGTAGATAGTAATCCCATGGCGGTTGAAAGGTAAAAGATATTCACTATATTCTTATCGTGTTTTTCGAGAGTAGGTTCGATTTCAATAACTAGATTGCTCTCTTTTTGAAAAAATTTCAATGTCGAATGGAAACATCATCAAAAACTAGTGTTGTCTTACACTCTAGGGAGGAATTGAGACAACAAATGATGGAAAGGGCATCCAAAAATTGGGATAACTTGGATGAATGATGAGAATAATGGTCGTAAGTATCACTCAAAGCACATGGATGGTTTGTTCACAAGGACTTAATGCACTTTTTTGATGATTCAGGGAGAGAAATATCTACAACTAGAGGGGATGGGTCTAGCTATAAATCATGAAAATTAAAAGTGTCCTTTAATTATGGGAGCTATGGACAATTACTAGTTGTGTGGCTAGTGATATCACATAAAGCACATGGAGGGATAGTTATAGGTGTAGTGGTTGGGGTGGCCATAGTGTGTTAAGAGTTGGTAGTGCCTCTAGTTTTTTTAGATTTACCACCAATCAAAACCGATTTACTAGACTTACTGGGGATTGGATGGGTTTGTGTAGATACTAGAGAAGACACATGGTAGCACTTGTAGACTATACAATGTTCAAAACCATATGGGGATTTGGTGTCGAGGGTGTGGGAGGAGTTGAAGGATCCAAGTACCACACTGGGATCCCCAACTAAGATTAGGTATATTAGGTATATTGAAGGATCCATGTACCACATTGGGATCCCCAGCTAATATCCTAGAGGGGGAGATTCCAGGACTCTACAAATTCCTCGTCCAACCCCAAATGCAAATCCGCATGTCATTCTTGTCCCTATACTGTAGTTCTAATTCTATCTTCAACTTGGTTCATGTGAAAAGTTCCCTTGTCTTGGAGAGCTTCAATGACAGACTATGGGAGGAGATGTGCCATGTTAATGCCTGGCCATGGGTCCTGTCCAATTCTAAATTTAGTGCCTCTCCCCACTCTCCAGGATAGTCCTTGGCTGATGATAGGAAATGATTTTAATAAAGCTTTCCAAATAATTGATCTGGTTTGGATCTCCTTGTTTGGCCTTCTGATCCAATTCAACACGGAATACGACCAAATATATTTTTGATGAACCAATTTTGTTCAAAGAATCTCAGTGGTAATCAGTCTCCACCCTACCTTAGCTGCAAGTTCTTTTGAAAATATGTGGATGTTTTTTAGAATCCATCCCCTCAGAAGTTTTCGGGTAGCCAAAGTTTCCCGTTTTATCTAGGGGATCACAAAAATTTCCTTTTGACCATCCCAAAGGAATCTTAAACATAGTGTCCTGTTTTTTTTCGAAAATTCCTTTCGAGACCCAGGAAAGAGAGGCCCAATAGACCAGTATGGATTCCAAGACTATATTTACTAAGATCAGTCTCCCAGGTCTAGAGAGCCATATGAAACTCCTATATTTCAATCTCTTTTCCAGTTTGGGTAGTAACCAGACCTAATCAGATTTTTTGTAGTTGTTTGGTTTTAGGTGGAACCCAAGATATTTTAGCCCTTCATCAAAAGGCTTTACATCGAAATGAAAAATAACCTTGTATAATTCTACCTCCTCATTCTGCATATGGTGAAAATATATGGTGTATTTTTGGCCATTGATATACATACATGTGGCACGACTGAAAAGGTTTAGAATAATCTTTAGAGTCTCCACGTCTCTCCTTTGACTACTACAGAAAATTAGCACATCATCCACAAATAGTAGATGGGTGAGTTAGAGGGTTTGCGAGAAATATATCCCTTGAAAATCCCCTCTGCGTTTTTCTTCCAGTATAGCCTGACTGAGCCCTTCTACTATCATCAGAAAAAGAAGGGGGGACAATGAACAACCTTTCCTAAGTCTTATATCTTCTTTGAAAAAAGGCAAAGCTGCACCATTAATGAGAACTGCAAAAGACACTGACATAATACAACTCATAATCCAGTTTATAAATGGGAGAGTAAAGTCTAAATGAGTTAACAACATCCTCAAAAATATCCAACTGACACTGTCGTAGGATTTTTAGAGGTCTATTTTGAGGACCACCCCTTTGGTATTATAGGTCTTCATGGTGTGTTAATCCTACTGGGCCACACCAATTGCCTCATGGATCTTCCTTCCTTCCAGAAATATGAATTGTTCTTGTGAAATGCATTTTGAGAGGGCCACTTTGAGCCTGCGACTGATAATTTTTTCTATCACCTTATAGACACAATTGCATAGTGAGATCAATCTGAAGTCCTCCATTGAAATGGGATCGTCCTTATTTGGTATGAGGGAAATGAAGGTGGAATTGAAAGGAAGATGTATATACCCACTTTTCCTTGATTCCTCTACGACTTTGAGTATATCCTTTCCTACTAGATAAAAAAAACCCACAAAAAAATCCATGGACTACCCATCAGGTCCTGGGATTTTTTCTTTTTGAAAATTGAGAACCACTTCTTTAAGTTCTTCTTCAGAGACTTCCTCCATTAAATCCCTATTGTCTTCATCTTCCACAAAGTTGGGATAGTTAAGGGTGAGTTGAATGATGGAATCTATGGTTACCCGTATTTTAGCAAAGAAAAGAGTTTGGAAATGTTGATATACAAGTTGTTCTAGGTCCTTGAAAGAAGTGAGTTGTAGCTCTCTTGGATCCTTTAGTCCCCAAATTGTGTTTTCCAATTTTTTGCCTTTTTCATAAGTTTGGAAGAATTTTGTATTCTCATCCCCAATGTGAAGCCAAAGGGCCCTGATTTTTAGGCTCCATTCCTCTTCTCTTCCTTGTATTCTCTTTTTTATAGCATCAATAGAGCCTATTTTTCTTCTAGAGATGAAAAGCCTCCTTTTTCATAATCATAGATTGATTGTAGTTCAACCTCTATGTTGATGAGTTACTGCCCTGTCAGTTGATTTTTCTTTCTTTCCCATTCGATTGTGGCACGTTTAAGAATTTTATAATTTTTTCAAACTGGAAAAATGCCCTTTCATCTTGGTTTAGAGGGATCCAAAACTCTTCTAATATTTTGATAAATTCCTCCTCCTTCAACCAAGACGAATTGAGCTTGAAAGGGCTTGTTGGTTTTTTTGTGTTTCCTGTAGCCTCCATGAAAATGGGATAGTGATATGATTCTCCGCCCGTACCCACCAATTGTCTAAGGAGGATAGGATCCTCTACCAGGTGGGTGGATATTAATAAACGATCTAGCCTTTTAGCATTGTACTCGTCCCTCATCCTCTTATTTCTCTAAGTTGGATGCAGTTTGACATGGTCAATTTATAGTAGGTTAGATGCTTCCAATTTTATTCTAAAAAAAACTGTGTGGGCATCATCCTACGCTCGATGTCCCCAAGATTCTGCTGGGCCCATAGAAAAATTTAACTCCCCCCTCAGAATGAAATTTCTTTCCTTTGTGAAATATTTGTCTAGGAGGTTGTCCCAAAAAAATTAGCGATCTTGGGAGGGTTCATATACATTTAGAATTATGAACACCATGCCAAGGTCCTCCACTATGACTGTCATTCCAAGTCTAGAGGGGAAAATCCATGAATTCTCCAATTTTATGGATCTGTTACTCCCAACCCATCGCAAAACTACCTGATCTCCTAGAAGCATCCAACCCAACAAAGCTCCAACCTATGAAAATATTTTCCAAGATAGGGACCACTAGGTGAGCATCCTCTAGTGTCTCCTAGAGAATGATGATGTTTGGATGAGTAGACTCCACCAATCTATGGAGGGTGGATTTCTTATAGGGGTTCTCCAAACCCCTATAGTTGAAGGAGAGTAATTTGATTTTGAAACCTCTCCGGGGGTTGGAAATGCTTTAAGGGCCCCTATAATGGAAAGTTGATGTATTGGTTCCATGTCAGTGGCCTCTCAATACTGATTTTTTGATAGAAAATATTTTCTCCCTCTCCCTTTACTTAAGACTGCGGGCATAGGGTTTATACCCAGGTCATCCAATTTTTGTGGTAACTCTCATGGGCATGAATAGGTCTATTTCTCAACTAGTAATGAACTATTTCCTCATTGAAAATGCATGAGTATTTTTGTGTGTAGATGGGTAAAAAGGAAGAGGGATGGGCCGAGAAAGGGGCCAACAAGAGTTGGGACAAAGGGGGATCTAATGAAGAGGGGGAGTAAGAGTGATGAGCTTCCGGGGAGAAAGGGATTTTCTTCAGAGGGCCAAACAAATATTTTCCCAAAAAAGACAAGGACTGAAAGTAAAAAGTTGAAGAGGGGTAAAATGGTCTAGGAGGCATACCTAGATGAGTTTCGAAACCCTGTCTGAGAAGGCACATTGAAGTCGAGTCTGTATTTGTAGTGGATTTATTGTAGCTTGATCCCAAATCTGAGGCGGTGGAAGCATCCCCATCCTAGCGCCTATGATCCTCCCAACCACCTTGGAGAGAAGCATCATGAGAAGTCAAAGCCGATCTGCCTTGTTTTGAGGGTCCAAAAAAAGAGACATCCCCCTGGGTTTGGGGTCCTCTTTTCCTGAATCTATTTCTAGGGGAGGAGATCCTTCTGTGGCTCATTGGAAAATAACACTCCGAGGCTCGATGACCATGTTTGTGACATCAATGGAACTTGAAGGGTATTCCTTCATATTCAAGCTTATGCATAAAGACTCTTATCCCCAGGTCAGTTCTAGGTTTTCATGGAGCTGTTTTATAATATTAAGAGAGACCAGAATCCTTTCCATCAACATCATATCAATGGAGATAAAATACATGTCAACATTCAAATGAGTGCCAAGGTTATTCCAAATTTTTCCAAAAAAATTCAATATCCAACACTCTGGTGGCATCCTCAACAACCTTACCCAAACTGGAATTTCATCGATGCGCTCACATATAGAATCGAAGAAAGGAGACCATTTATTCATAAGCAGAGGTGTCGAATATATACACCAAGGAGATCTCAGGATCTTGTCCATGTCCTCCGCATTCTGAAAATTCAATATGAACCATCCCTTGGAAAGTATATGAAGCGAGGGTAATTAGTTCAAAGTGGTCGCCCAATTACTTTGGACCCAATCCCTAAGCTACGTGGTGCCCAATTTCCAACCATTTGATTTACCCACCATGACACTCTCGGCCAGATCCAAAGCCTCTTGAATCATGATGTCGTCACCCAGGGCCAACTTATACAGATGAGGGACAAGTTTGACACCGGTATGGAGTTTCTTTTTTTAGGTGCTTGATTTTCCCCTAAAGCMTCCAAACTCTTATTCCATAAATAACCCTCCTTACTACCTGCTAGAGAAGACAAACCCCCCAGTAAATCCCCCTCGACCCTCCCTTGAATTGAGCGGGAGGGGGATTCTATAAAAAAAAATCTGCATACAAAGAAAAAGACTTACCAAATTTTGGAGGGGCTGGAAAGAACTGCTGGGGGGAGAAATAAGCTGGCTAGAAGGGGGAGTAATCGAAACAAGAGTTAGAAAAACCATGTTCCTTTCCTTCCTGCTAAGCAACGAATTAATGTAGGTCTACAGAAAAAGGGTTGTTTGGAGAAAGACCATCAAAGGGGGTCGTGTGCGAGAGACCCAAGTCCTTCCACTGTGCACTAGACTTGAAACCCTGGGCTCTAGAGGATGCACTTTCGCATGTTGAGAAGTGTGGAAGATATTGAGGTTAGGTTGCATTGGAATCCAATCCAGTAGGTGAACCACGAGGGAGAGGGAGTAGATGAGAAGAAAACGGCCCCACAAACCAAACCTTGAGCCTGTGGCTCAGATGAAAAAATAAGGAACAATACTCAGATCGCCAACAACATGAGACAATGGATCTAGAATGGGAGTGAGAGAGTGACCAGTTGGTAGGCTCCAGATCATTTTTCCATCTGACAGATCCCCTTCAAAGTCAACAAGGTCTGAGTAATCGTCAAAACCTTCCCCCATGAAATCCATCATGCCGACATGAGCTTATGTCCAAACTCAAACCTCCTGACACCCCAAAGCAACTATTGATCTATTGTATCCATGGGCAGAGAAAACCACAAGGGAAAAGGATCCCAACACCCACTGCGACTAGGGATTTGTCAGACAGAGACCTCATCCTCCACTTTTACAAATAAGTTACTTATGAAGTGATCCACTTTTATAGAATAAGTGGGAATCACTTTTACAATGAAGTTAACTTGTCAATTAATGTCACATGCAAAAAGAAAGTAACGAAAAAGAATAGTAAAGCTACTTGTAGTAATCAACTTTTATAAATGAAGTGAAATGCACTTTACAATGAATGCATGAAATTTTTCAAAAAAATAACTTGAACTCAAGACCTCTTACTAAATAAAGCAACTTTCAACCAAGTGAGCTAGTACAAAACACATTATAATCTTAAGAAGGAGGATCGGGGGTCTTGTTGTTGTGAAATACGTCCTTGAAGTGTGTGCTAAAAAAAATTATTTTTATGCATTCACACACATAAAAAAATCAGATTTTAGACAACAACATGTAAGTTTTAAACATGTGAAGTAAAACAATGCATACAGATTCTTAAGCAAAACAAAAATTAATCAATGGCTATACACATAGTACACATAGATATACGTTGGAAACCCTTAACTAGGAGAAAACCAACTTTCCTTGGTGCCACACCTTTCAACTCTTCATTGTATTAATTTCACCATTCACCATACAAAATATACAATGTTTTAGGTATTTCGTAGCTACCAAAACCCTAATCCCTTAATCTGAGATTAATTTAGAGAACCACTAAAAATAGAAAAATCCTCTAAAATAGAAAAAACCGCCCAAAACAAATTTTTGGGTGCTTGCATGGAGCCGAACGTTGTGCTTAACCAGGGGGGGCAAACCTGCCCCCCCCTGGGACCACCCTAGGAAAGCGCCCCACACACAAAACATAAAGAGAAAGGGAAGTTGGGATCTTTAGACGCAATTTTCGAATCTGACAATCCCACACACACACACATACAAAGAATATAACACATACCCAACATTCTCTCACTTGTTTTTTTCTTTGCATATAGGGGTTCACATGATTACATGGTCAACAATCCAGGGCAACAATGCCCATTGCTACTCTACACTAGGAGAATTTCTTTGTGCTCACAGACTTTGTCAATGAATCTACAACATTCTTCAAAGTGTTAACCTTTTTCCAACAACACCTTCTTTTCTTCAACCATGTCTCTCACAAAGTGATACTAAACATCAATATGCTTTGTCTTCGAATGATAAGCAGGTTTCTTTGCCAGGAATATTGCACTCTAACTGTCACACTCTAATCTCACTGCTTTTTGTACCAACCCAATACCTGAACACAATCTCTGTAACCATACTACTTCCTTGCTTGTATGAGTGGCTACCATGTATTCAACTTCCGTAGTTGAGAGGGCCACTACAACCTGTATTTTGCTCATCCAACTGATTTCTCCTCCAAATAGGTTAAACACATACCCACTTGTGGATCTTCTGCGATCTAGATCACCAACCTAGTTTGCATCAATAAACCCATGTATATCCACCACTCTGTCCAATCCTAGTCTTTCTTGGTAGCACAATGAATAATTGGTAGTGCCATACAAATAACTGAAAACCCTCTTTACTGATGTCCAATGCTCCTTCCCTGGTTTTGACATATACCTTCTCAAAACTCCCATTGCATGTGCAATGTATAGTCTAGTACAGACCATTGCATACATCAAACTTCCAACTGCACTAGAATACAGAGCATGGGACATGTCCTCTTCTTCTTCCCGTGTCTTGGGATACTAATTTGTAGATAACTTTACACCTATAGGAATAGGAACCTTGACCGGTTTTACTTCCATGCATATTAAACCTATGCAATATCATCTCAACATATTTTCTCTGATTCAACAGAGTTTTCTGTTTGCACAATCTCTTTTAATCTCCATTCCCAAAATGAAATTAGTGTTGATGATTGCATCTATGTGAGACATTCTCCAGCTTACAAACTTGTGAGATGTGGATCATTGCAGCTATGTGAGTCTTTCTCTCATTTTACAAATCTGAGATAAATCCCCGAAGAATGGTACGTGGTTCCTGCCTAAGAAAGAGCTAGGAATGTAGAGATGACCTCCTCCATTCAGAGAGTTTAGAAGAACTCCAAATGATTATCTACTGGGAAAGGTGATCTGTTGAGTTAGACGTACTTGTGGCTGAGACCCAAGGTGAACGTGTGAAATCCCAAAGTGTTGGGTGCATCGTCATGTGAACATAAATGAAGATGATGTATAGCATCCTCTGAGCAACAGAGTTGATGAGAAGACTCCATATGATTCTCCTGTGTGAGGCAATGAGAAAGAAGATCCATAGAGGGGACGTTCTTGTGGATGAGCATTGATGAACGTGTGAAGATCTAGTTCTTTTATGTAATGTAGTGAACCAAAGATATGACATCCCTATGGATCTGCCCCTAGTTGATGAGCACTAGTGGGTGTATAAGATCCTTTGCTATATATATTGTTCAAGAGTCAGACCTGCCTGTAACCCTAATTGTTATGTAAAGGGTATAGGTCAGCCCCACCTTAATGTGATTAATAATAAATGTAAAAGATAATTAATTTGGTTAATAATAATAATAATTATTATATTGTGACTTAAAGAGGTCGACCCTAGTGATCCATTAGACACTTTCATTGATAGGACAAGTCTAATATAAGTAAAGGAAGATTCTCCATTGTGGAACCATATCTTTCATGTGAGTTTGGAAATTTCAGCAAGTACATCTACTTGGGAAAAGGTGCGCACCTCTCTTGGGTCCTCATGTGCTAGGGTTTCTCTTGAAGAATATAGCAAAGGATTTGGCTGAGTTTTCTTCCCTTGTTGAGAAGGGTTTCCCAGGATACTTCTTGTGTTCTTCTGCATGGCGTTTCTTCTTGTGATCTTGGTTGCTGCAACATTTATGGTTATGGTTAAATGATAAAAATTGAATGAAATTCATGCTTAACCTAACTTATTGAAAAATCAACATGGTATCAAAGCACATGTCTTGAAAGAACCCATTGCACAAGCATCTACCAAGTCTCCTCTCACCTTTTGCAGAACCATACGACCCTTCTATGGTTTCCAAAAAAATCCATATGTGCCTCCTTTATGAGGTGTTTTAAACATTAATACTTGAATGTTGGGGATAATTTTGGCACATGAGAGTACGGCCTCCTCCAATGCATATTTAGAGACTCTCAGAGTGAAATTCCAAGCATTTTGAAATTTTGGCCCTAGGGTTTCTAGGATTTTGCTAATTTCTGCAGAATTTTCAGAATTAGGGCTTATGTAACTCATTGAAGGAGCTCTTTAGCTCACCAGTGTTCTCCTATTTTTCAAAGGCTTATTGTTGGTAGTCATAAGTCCAACAAAACCTAAAATTTATAGCCTAGCCTAGCCGTTAGGTTTTCTAGCCCAGTTGACAAAGGGTTGTGAAGAATCTAAAATTATGATGAACAAAACTATGTTGGAAGATAAGCTTGATGAATCAAGCAACTTCAATTTCCTGGAAGACAAGACTTCTAAGGAAGACTTATTATGGGTGATACAAAAAGGTTTCACTGTGACCACCTCCTTCATAAATATGTTAGAGGAAAAAGATCAACCATGTGCCATTAGAGAAATCATATCAACACCCTTAGGTATTCACTTGTATATTTATTATTTGTATCATTGTCATGAGGGTAATTGCAGGACGAAGGAACCTTTTGCTAAAGTCTTAGATCCAGAGGGATCTCAATGCATTTAGAGGAACAACACATTGGAAGTGAAGACTCCAGGTTTGAATGTTGTAATTGTCATTCCTCTAACCTATATTTCTAAAGTTTGCTACATTACAATTAGGTGTTGTAGCTGTGACAACAATCCTTAAATTGTTTTGATACTAGAGATGTACCCATTATTCTCAGTTAGGAGATATTCTTGTTTTTGGTTCCTCTTGTTTTCTTGTTCCAGACATGTTAAGAACAAAGGAATATTCCCATCCTTCAGAGGGAGTCACTTGACTCAGAGGGAGTCAAAACTATTTGAGAAAGATGAAGAATAGAATGATCATTGAGACAACCAATGCAATAATGCATGATCAAAATCCTTCTATGATTCCATGGGTAGAAGCATGCATGACACGGTATATGCTCATAACAAGAGTCTTCATTAGACTTTGAAAAACATAAATCCTGAAGAAACCTTCACCGAAGTGAAGCCTGAGATTGAACATTTCATGATATTTGGGTGCCTAGTGTATTTTCATGTACCCAAAGAGAAGAAGTCCAAGCTAGACCCTTCAGGGAGAAAGTATACATTTATGGGATAAAATGGTGAATCTTCGAAGACATTCCAGATCTACTTCCCTAGTTGGAGAAATATTGAGATAAGCAGGGATGTTGTCCTTGAAGAAGAGATAGCCTTTCAAAGATCCAAAGAATCTCATATGGAGATTAATAGTGAGACAATAACTTCTCTCCCTTCAACATTTCAGAGGGAGATAGACATTATTCCAGCTGATCCAGTTTCTCTAGTTGATATGTCCAGAGATATTGCAGTAGGGCATAAAAGGCCTTCCTAGGCTCACTCTGCAAGAGGCAGAGGAACATACAAGCCCCTCAAGGAACATCCTAAGAAAGAAAAAGAGATTTTCGAGATATCCTTCAGTCATGAGCCACTGCATTGATTTTGAGCCTCCTTGTCTTGAAGAAGCAACAAGAGAACAGGTATGGAAAGATGCCATAAAAAAAGAATACCAGTATATCTTAAAAGAATGATGTTCAAGATATTGTTCAGAGACCAGAAGGGAAGTTTGTGGTAACTTCAAAGTAGATCTATAAGATAAAAAAATGCAGATGATGGAAGTGTCGAGAAATACAAAGTGATATCTATAGTCAAAGGATTCTAAAAAACAAAGGGAGTTGTCTATGATGAGACACTTGATCCAGTAATCCTGATACACTTCCATCTGTACTACCATCCATGAGTTGGAAACTATATTAGATGGATGGATTCTTGATGATTTTGGGTTTCAACAAGAGTATTGCTGATCCAAATCTATATTATTACAATGTTGGTGACAAGAGCCCAATTTTGATGACTTATTCAGAAAGCCTTGTTGTTGAAAACAAGAAAGCATTGACCTATGATTTTTTATGAAGGATCTAATTATGATGCACTACTTCTTGGGACAAGAAGTATGACAGAGGACCGATGATATTTTCCTGAGTCAAGGAAAATATACAATGTGAATATTAAAGAAGCTTAGTATGACAGAATGCAAATCCACCATGATGGATTTAAAGAAGATGAAATATGATGATTCAGAAAAGACTGATCCACGGTTGATTGGATCATTGATGTATCTGGTAACACCGGACTTGATTCATGCCATGCAGTGAATGTGATTAGTAATTTCATGAGTTAACCAAGACAGACTCACTAGAAAACAATAAAACATGTATTGAGATATATTCGAGGCACAGTTGGATATGTCCTGAGATATGCCTCTAGTGTGAACTTGAAGTTGCACGATATGCCGATTGAGATTGAGTATAAAGTACAGTGGACCGGAAGATCACAACCGATTTATTTTCTATTGTGAAGTTTGCCATGGTTTCCTGATGCAGCAGGAAACACAACTCTATGGCCTTGAGAATCATAGAGGCATAGTATATAACATTGAGCGTGCAGAGAAATGTGGCTTCACAAGATTCTGATAGATTTACTTGACCATGAGATGGATACTATGATGATAACCAAGAGATTTTTGTAAAGCTCCTTAAGAACCCAGTGTTTCATGATGGATCGAAACATGATGAGATGAAATATTCTTATATCAGAGATATGATGCAGAGGAAAATTGTACACTTGCAATACCTTCCTACACCTAAGTAGATTGCAAACATCTACATCAAACAAATTTGGTGAAGAACGCCTTCCTCATTGAGAGGGAGTATCGATGACTCTATCCAATACAAAATTCAAAATACATTCATGTGAGACTTGGAATGATGAAGAATGCCTCCCTAGCTGAGAGGGAGTGTTGATAATTGCAACTATGTGAGACATTCTCTAGCTTACAAATCTGTGATATGTGGATCATTGCAGCTATGTGAGTCTTTTTCTAAGCTTATAAAATTGAGAAATATCCCCTAAGAAGGGTACGTGGTTCATTCCCAAGACAGAGCTAGGAACATAGAGATGACCTCCTCCATTCAAAGAGTTGAGAAGAAGTCCAAATGATTATCCAGTGGGAAAGGCGATCTATTGAGTTAGACGTGCCTATGGCTGAGCACAAGGTGAATGTGTGAAATCCCAAAGTGTTGGGTGCATCGTCATGTGAACATAAATGAAGAAGATGTATTATCCTCCTTTGAGCAATGGAGTTGATGAGAAGACTCCAGATTATTCTCCTATGTGAGTCAGTGGGAAAGAAGATCTGTAGAATGGATGTGCCTGTGGACGAGCACATGTGAACGTGTGAAGATCTGGTTCTTCTGTGTAATGCAGTGAACCAGAGATATGACATCCCTATGGATGTTCGCCTCATGGATGAGCACTATTGGGTTTATTAGATCCTTTTCTATATATATTGTTCAAGAGTCAGACCTTCCTGTAACCCTAATTGTTATGTAAAGGGTACAGGTCAGACCCACCTTAATGTGACTAATAATAAATGTAAAAGATAATTAATTTGATTAATAATAAAAAAAATAAAAATAATAATAATAATAATAATATTGTGACTTATTGAGCCAATAAACACTTATGTTGATAGGACAAGTCTAATATAAGTAAAGGAAGATTCCCCATTGTGGAATCATATCTTTCATGTGAGTTTGGAAATTTCAACAAGTACATTGACTTGGGAAAAGGTACGCACCTCTCTTGGGCGCTAGAGTTATAGGGTTTGAGAACCCTCTTGTGTGCTAGGGTTTATCTGGGTGGTGAATGTCTTTCTCTTGAAGAATATAGAAAATGATTTGGATGGGTTTTCTTCCCTTGTTGAGAAGGGTTTCCCAGGACACTTCTTGTGTTCTTRTGCATGGTGTTTCTTCTTTTGATCTTGGTTGATGCAACATTTATGGTTATGGTTATGGTTAAATGATAAAAATGGAATGAACTTCATGCTTAACMTAGMTTATTTAAAAATCAACAGTTAGCAACACCGAGATCCTTCATGTCAAATTTGGAGGATAGATGTGATTTCACCTCCTTGATGTAAATCCTAACCTTGTACAATGTCTGCTGTAAATAGATATTCATAWAAGAACAGAAAAGATACAATGGAAAATACAAACATTACACAGATATTTTTCCCTTGGAAACCCAAACCGRGAAAACCAACATATATTATATTCATTCCTTGTGTTACATTGTTTACAATAAAATATATATATATAGGAGCCAGCRGCATCCAAAACCCTAACCCAATGACCTGGATTAGTCCAAAACCCTAATTCCTTAACCAGAAATAGAAAACTATTGGAAAAAAACCATGTGCCGAAAAAACCACCTAAATACATGACACGTTTCYTGAGGTAGGTGTCATGTTTCCCGAGGAAGAWTTTTTTTTTTTCCGAGGGCGCTACCCTCGGACCCCCGCACGGGGGGGCCCAATGGCCCCCCCTCTAACCCCCCGRCRCGCCCGATGCATACATTCAGATGCTACTACTCGTGCAAATAATATAATACATACCCAASATTYTCCCACTTTTTGTTTTCTTTTCATACAGGGGGTTACAGGGTTACATAGTMAAAAATCCAAGGCARTAATGCCCATGGATCCTCTACACCAAGAGAACTTCTCAGTGCTCATAGATTTTTTTAATGAGTCTGCAACATTCTTCAAAGTSTCCACCTTCATCGGTGATACTTTCTTTTCTTCAATCATGTCTCTCACAAAGTSATATTGAACATCAATGTGCTTTGTCTTTGAATGATAAGCATGTTYTTAGATAGAAAAATTGCACTCTGACTGTCTCACTCTATCCTTACAGCTTGTTGTACCAATCCAATACTTGAACACAATATTTGTAACCATACTKCTTCCTTACTTGCATGAGTGGCTGCCATGTATTCAAATTCTGTAGTTGAAAGTGCCACTACAACCTGTCTTTTAGTCATCCAACTTATTGCTAGTCCAAACAGGTTAAACACATACCYGCTTGTAGATCTCCTACAGTCCAAATCTCCAGCCCAGTMTACATCCACAAATCCATGTATATAGACCACTCTGTCCAATCCCAGTCTTCCTTCGTAGCACAATCCATAGCTAGCAGTGCCAAACAAATACCTGAAAACCCTTTCTACTATTGTTTAATGCTCMTTCCTTGGTTTTGACATATACCTTCTCAAAACTCCCACTACATGTGCAATGTTCGCTCTAGTAAAGACCATTGCATACATAAAATTGCCAACTGCAATCGCATATGGAACATGAGACATGTCCTCCTCTTCTCCATGTGTCTTGGGACACTAATCCAAAGATAACTTTACACCAACAGGAATAGGATCCTTGACAAGTTTACATTCTTGAATATTAAACCATCCTGCAAGTTCCCTTTTCAAAAATTGTTTTTACCCCTGCATCTTCCATTTTTCTTACAGAAACCAAATTTTTGGCCATACTTGGGATGTGTAGAACACCAGGAAGTGTTCTAATCCTTCCATCTATGAGTCTCAACTTGAACCTTCCTCTTCCTATGATTCTGGTTATCGAATCATTACCTAAGAAAACATTACCTCCATCATACTTTTCATATTCGCAGAACCACTCCCTGTGGGGAGTCATATGAAAGGATGCACCAGATTCAATCAACCATGCCTCATGATCTGCATGTGTGCTTGAAGAGGACAAGTACACATCCCCTCCTTCTTCCTTGGAGGTCTTTTCTTCTGTAGAAGAAGATTCTTCAGATCCCTTCTTTTTCTCAACTTTGGACCTACACTGCTTCTTGTAATGCCCTTCTTTTCCACACCTCCAACATACCCTTACAAACTTTCTTGGAGATTTATATCTACCCTTAGACTTATATCTCCCACTTGAGAAATTAGATCTATTTCTTTCCTGGGAACATCCTCTTGCAAATATTGTGTATGTGTTACGTCCTTCTATATTGTTTCGTCTCATCTCCTCTGACAACAAGGATGAGACCACTTCTTCAAACTTCAAAGAAGTTGTATTACTACATATGGCCACAACTAGACTATCCCACGAGTCTGGTAAGGAACACAAAAAAATGATACATTTATCTTCATCTGAAATTTTAATCTCAATAGACACTAACTGACTTACCACAGTATTGAAGGCGTTCAAATGCTCTGCCACCGAGTCTCCATCTCTCATCATCAAGTTATACAACCTCTTTCTAAGGAATAGTTTATTTACCAAGGACTTAGACTGATACAACTTCCCCAACTTTTCCCATAAATCCTTGGTTGTAGCTTCCTCTGACACATTCAACAATATTAAATTGGAGAGACACAATCGGATTGTGCTCTTTGCCTTCTGATCCATCTTTTTCCAGTCATTTACAGAAGTTCCTGTAGGTGTAGTTCCTGTATCTACCGCGATCCAATGATATATGCCCACCAAAATATCTTCCATCTTGAGCTTCCACAACTCAAATATTTTCCCATTAAACTTCTCGATCTCCATATTCGAATTGCTTTCCATTTCTTTTCATCTGAAAAACAATACCGCGGATCTCCCACTGTAAAAAGGCTTATCATAGTCCCGAGCCAAACCCTTGACCACAAAGGCATCCCCCTGAAGCCAATAAATCTCTGATACCAAATGTAAATCCTAACCTTGTACAATGTCTACTGTAAACAGATATTCAAAAAAGAACATGAAAGATACAATGGAAAATACAAACATTACACAGAGATTTTTCCCTTGGAAACCCAAACCGGTAAAACCAACATATATTATATCCATTCCTTATGTTACATTGTTTACAATACAATATACATATAGGAGCCAGCGACATCCAAAGCCCTAACCCAATGACCTGGATTAGTCCAAAACCCTAATTCCTTAATCGGAAATAGAAAACCATTGGCAAAAAACCATGTGCCGAAAAAACCACCTAAATACATGACACGTTTCTCGAGGCTGAATTTTTTTTTCCGAGGGCGCTACCCTCATACCCCCACGTGGGGGGCTCTGCCCCCATGCACGCCCAGTGCATACTTTCAGACACTACTACTCGTGCAAAGAATATAACACATACCCAACACTTGATAACATCCATGTTATTTCCTACCAACAACATGTCATCAACATACAACACTACATAAATGAAGTGATTACAAACCTGCTTGGAATATACAAAATGATCAGCCCTGCTTCTCAAAAATCCCTATCCAAGGATGTATGTGTCAAACTTTTGGTATGACATCCTAGGTGATTTCTTCAGACCATATAGTGACTTCTTTAGCTTACAGACCATCTCTTTCTTTCCCTTCACTACAAAGCCTTATGGCTATTTAATGTAGATTTCTTCTTCCAGATCCCCATGTAGGAATGTTGTATCTGGATCCATATGTTCCAATTCAATATCAAAATAAAAAACAATAGATAAAAGAAATCTACTAGAAGTTAACTTGGCAACACGAGAAAAAATCTCACCAAAGTAAATTCCCTTTACCTGGGAATAACCTTTTGCTACTAACCGAGCTTTGTATTTTTTCACTTTTCCTTTTACATTAAACTTCTTCTTAAACAACCATTTTATACCAACATATTTTATTCCAACTGGAAACTCAACTATATCCCATGCCTCATTCTTATCCAAGGCATCCATTTCTTCAACCATGACCTTCTTCCAGAGTTTACTATCCTCTGAATTCACTGCTTCCCTCACAGTTTT
>ML817282.1:127714-150174 GCA_009831015.1 Picea engelmannii
ATCATCGATCCTGGGCAAGGGGTACTTGTTCTTTATGGTTACTTTATTGAGCTGTCTATAATCTATGCACAGTCTAAGGGTGCCATCCTTCTTTTTCACAAACAGGACTGGTGCTCCCCATGGGGACATGCTGGGTCGATCATAACCTTTATCCATCATTTCTTTCAATTGTAATTTGATTTCAACTAACTCAGGTGTGCTCATCCGGTAGGGTGTTCTAGACACTGGCACTTCTCCTGGTGCAAGCTCTATCGAGGAGTCAATGTCTCTTCTCGAAGGTAGACTCGGTACCTCTTTCAGAAACACATCTCTGTATTCTCTTAGGATAGGGTGATCCTTGGGGCTTGGTTTAGCACCTTCGGTTGTTTTCAACACCTGTATTTCATATAGGGGACATCCCTTTCGGAAATACTTTTTCATTTGCAGGGTTGATATTTGTCTCACCGAGACCGGTTTTTGGATCCCTTGGAGGGTTATCCTTTTTCCTTATTTGCTCACACATTCTAAGGTTTTATGGTAACATTTCAGTTTGGCTTGATGGGTGGATAACCAGTCCATACCAATCAACATATCGTATGACCCCAGGGGTAATACATTAAGGGTTTCTTGGGTGGGGAATTCACCAAACCTTAGTTGGCAGGCTGGTATGACTTCTACTACCTTTCTTTTTGTGCCAGTGGGTAACTGTACTAACCATGGCTTAGTTTGCTTCTGTGGTTGTAGTTTACACTTATCAACAGCTCTAGGGGCTATATAACTCAAATTTGAACCATGGTCAATAAAAATAGGCACTAGATGGTTGAAAATCATACCTTCTATTTCCACCACTGAAGCTTGGTGGTCAGCTTGGTTATTATCCAAGGCTGCATAAATCTGTGGCACACTCCTCACCACATCATCGACTGTGGTAGCTTCCTGAATTTTATAAATTTTCTAAATGTTCTGTTGTCATCATGGACAATCTCTCAGGAGATTCTCTTCTCCGCAACCCCAACATTTCAGAGGTTCTCTCTTTGGGTTATCAATCTTCACTGGTACATGTCCAGAAGTTTTATTTTCGTCTAATGATGGAAAGTTCTGTTGGAGTACACTCCGAGCTGGATAGTTCATTCTGGGATTCTTCTTGTAGTTTTTAAATCCTGAGGATTTGATCCCATTTTTCTAAAGTATCAAACCACTCTTCTGTTTCCAGTTTTCACGAGACTCTGCCCAATGTCCATATTGTTCATGACAATATGTTTCTTTTCGAATAGTGTCTTCTAAGGTCTTTGGCTCGTTGAATTCGATTCGGTTCCGATATTCCTTGGGTAGCCCACTGATGAAGCGTTGCGCCTTTGCCTTCTCTGCTTTGATGTAGGGTACATATCTCAATAAGTCGAGGAATTTATTGACATATTCCTCTATAGGGAGTTTCCCTAGTTTGAGTTCATAAAACTCTTTAGCCTTCTCATCGAAATATCTTTTCGACAAATACTTCTTCTGGAAGTACTTTTCAAACTGTTTCCAAGACAGGTCCTCCTCGCGGACCCCTTTCATGTTCTTAATATCTTCCCACCAGATGGAAGCCTTTCTGTTCAGGTTGAAAGTGGCCACTCGGGCCTTCAAATTCTCTGAAAAATCATGGACTCTGAAATATTTCTTCAGTCCAAGTAGCCAGGCCTCGGCTTCCTCTCCCTTCTTTATATCACCATCAAAGGAGGGAGGTTTGGCCTTTCTGAATTCCTCAAATTTATGGCTCTTGGAAGTCTTTTGATTCTTCTGTTTTCTTTGAGAATAGGGACTGGTCCCGCTACTGGAAGAGCCTTCTGAATCGCCAGCTTCCTTCTCAGTGGAATCATCTGACACTGGTCCCTTACCTCTGGGGTGGACCTTTCTTGATGTGCTTCTCTCAGTATGGCCACTGACACGACCATGATTCTGCATCTCAGGTTCATGTTGCATATGTCGCTGTAGGTCGGATAAGATCTGTAGTAGAACTGCATTAATTTCGGTTTGCTTTTCTTATTCTTTCATCATCCTTTCATTGTTGGCCTTGCATCTTTGCAATTCAACCATGAGACTCCTCACAATCTCGGCTAGGTTTGGAGGGGTTCCTATTGCTCTTCTTTCGTCAGACTCTTCGTCTCTATTGTGGGAGCCTTCTCCCACCTCTTGGTGAGTCACCATACTCTGCGTCTATAGATTCTCGTGGTTGGTCGTCCTCTTGAGTGAAAAGACAAGCATTGGTTATTAGTCAAGAGTTAAATATGTTTTTATAATTTATGCATAATTTATAACTCTTTCACATGCATACACAGTCGGGTTCTCGTTTCCTGGGAAAGAGAGTTAAGTTAGGGGGGTTACTCCTCATAGGAGTGCTTTGAACGGAGCTTATGCACAACTCGTTCATGAGCCCAATCAGGCCGAGTGTTGTAACCATGCTCTGATACCAATTTGTCAGACACCCACTATGGTATAATAAAATTCTTGCTTTTCCTCAAGGGACAGAATCCCCGAAATCCTACGGGGGCCTAGCACAGGCTACTTCTTCCCTATTCTCTTCCCTGTGATCATGGGTCATGACCATAGATCGAACAAGTATGGCATCCTTTCGCTCTTCGTGGCTTGGCACTACCAGAGTGTTGAGTCTTTCGACTCTGCAAACCCTGACACAACGAAACGCCAAACCTCGATAGGGTTAGCGAGTACAAGATCCCTATTTTGGTCTTCTCCTCATGACCACATTCCATGAACCTCATCAAATACTTTACCATCCCTTCGCGATTCAGGAAATTGAGATGCATGAATCCTCCCTTCCCATTCAAATCCCCGAAATTCATGAAGTCTCCTAGGTTTCCCTCCAAAGGAGATCAATGGTTGTACGCCTCCCCTGATCCGACGGTCTAGATTTCCTTCGGGACTTCTCTTTGACACTTTTCGCTGCTCGCAACCTCGCGGGTTGAAGTGTTGAGCTCTCATGTTCTTTTTCTCTGAAATCCTGAGACGCAAAAGTCAACAATAGTTGACTTCCTCTTTGCACTTCTCACAACTCGCCACTTCATACGTCTAGGGTTTGAGTTCTCATGCCCTTCTCCCGCAAATCCCCGAGACATGAGAAGTCAACAGAGCATTGACTCCCTTCTTTAGGCGATGCATGTCCACCCGTCAATCATGTGGGCCCCACCTTGAAGTTTTTCCATGTGTTCTCTCGTGCTCGGCTCTCGGCACTTCGCTACTCGTGACTTGGAGCACCCAATCTTTGGGCTCTTACTTTGCGAACCTCCGAGTTTGCGAGATCCTTGGATCTCTGCCACCTGTCCTCCAACATGGACGGTATTGATAGCCCCTCGTGATTTCAAGGTTTCCAATGTCGAAATGTACTCGTCCTCGGGATTCGTGATCCGTCGAATCTCGATATGCTGATATAATGACAGTTGGCCCTACAATGGGCACTTTTCACCTTGTCGGGACTCCGGACTTCACAGTCCCGAAGTGTATGGACTTCTTGTCCCCGGGATTCCCAATTTCCCAATGGATGACTTTCCTTTTGGGACTTTTCCCAAATGCTCCGATTTTCGCCACGCGTCCTCCTAAGATGGATGGTCCGGATTGCTTCTCGCAATTTCAGAGTTTCCGTTGCTGAAATGTTCCGGCATCTTGTCCCTTCAATCTCTGAAACGTCGATGGGCTCCCAATCTTTCCCATGTGTCCTTCTATGATGGACGACTCATATTGATTCCAGGAATTTCACTATGAAAATTCTCGACCTCTTGTCATCGTGACTCTCGATTTCACGAATGTCAATATCCCGATGGCCACACCTCTCGTGGGGACTTTTGACCTCCTGTTCATGAGGGCTTAACCCTCATGCATCTCTTAATAGATCCAACTACTGTTGGGTCTTTCTTGCTAAAATCTAATGGCTCAGATCTGTCCCACGTCACGCATTCTCCCACTACTTCATGGATGTGGAAAAATCAATGGTCTAGATGTTCTCATGGACCTTAGGGGTCTACGATCTCGATTTCCTCGCTATTCACGAAGGTAGAGGAAAAGGGGCAAGGTATGTAGTGCCCTTTTTTATTTCGTCAATCTAACGATCGTGAATGACCATGGCTCTTCCGACATAATCTTGTATGTCGATCGATACTTATCCCTACGCTGCTACTTCAGGATTTTAAGAGGGTTGTTCCTCCGTGTACAGGGTTGTTAAGACTTTCACTTCAAGTCCCTTTTCCAAGTTCTTGGTAAACCTTTCCAAAGAGGGAATCTATGTGAAGAGATCTATTTCGAGGCATTCCTGGAGACAGATAGGGGGAAACAACTTCCCAAGAATGGGCTGGAAGCCTGACTTGGTTCAACTTAGGAATAATTAAATTCATTTATCAGTCATAAGCCAATTCATTCATCTTCTGTTCTAAGCATATATCTATTATTTCTTATCAAAACACTGCACATACATTATTATACTATAATCATTCACAATTTCACAGTTCTATGAGCATATATGTCAGTATATGAATTTCAAGATGCAATATGTAAAACAATTATCAGAAATGACACCATAAGTGAGTGCAACTACTGAGAGGGGTGCTCGTTTCCACCCAATCGTAGGCATAGCGACTCCCAGCGGATTTACCACTAGCCACCCCCAAGCTAAGACCACGATGCTGTGAGACTGCGTCTCTCTGTCTGCCAGTGACCAGGAGCGAAGGTTGCAATCCTTCCTCTCTGCTATCACTCACTCTGCATAATGCGAGAGTTCCCCTCGCATCTACCCCCTTGAATCTCTTCTTCCCCACGCGTTATCCTCTTGCGAGGTTGCATGTGGCGGGATTACCCTCGCACTGATCAGTCCTGATAGCTCTACGAATAGGTGGTTCACCTCCCCATCCCTCATTAAGCCATCAACCTGCCAGCCTGCAAGGCATTAAATTCAGGGCCAGTGAGCCGCTTTTGGTTCTCCGGGCCAGTGGAGCCCAAATATGGTATTAATTCTCGGTGGAAGTTAATGCCACCTTTCCAGGGCCCTTCCACCGCCATCGTGGTCTCTTTTTCTGCACATCCCCTCTCAGCAGTCCTGTAATAAAATTCATGATGTTATTCACATTCATTGACCTTTCCCTCAAGGTCCATTTACATCACACATTCACATTTATGAGTTTTCCATAGTGCTTGGCCAGTTCAGTTATATTTACAAGGTGGGGGAAACAGGGTGTTACACTGGCTTGTTCAAACTCTTTGTTCATTTTATTTCTCAAATCTTGTTCCATAGTCATTATCTGGTCTTACAACTGCCCTACCAACAAGTTTCTCTCTTTCAGTTGCTTAGCTAGATTTTCTACTGAACACTGATTGGCCATGGAAAAGAAACCTAATGAACCTACCATTTTCATAGCAAATTCTTAATCATCTAGGCCCTATCCATCATACATCATTCTTTTCCTTTTGACTGTTGCACCATATTTCTGATGCATTTCTCATTTAACTATGGCCCTCCTCTTCTTGCTAAAAAATAATTCCGAA
Organism: Picea engelmannii; assembly: GCA_009831015.1. Lineage (NCBI taxonomy): Eukaryota > Viridiplantae > Streptophyta > Pinopsida > Pinales > Pinaceae > Picea > Picea engelmannii. The sequence goes on from ML817282.1 coordinate 133,220, forward strand.
AGAGGCATTTCTTTAGATGAAATCGGAGTAAGATCATCTATAAATATGACTTCGGAACTGGGATTTCTATGACTTGACTACAAAGGTGTTATTGAAATAATGGGGTTACCTATATCTGTGGATGTTTGTTGTTCTACTATATCGGTAACCGGTTTGTATGGTGTAGAAGGAGACGTATCCTTCCCTTGTTTTAGGAAACCTTCGATATAAGCTTTTGCTTGAGTGCCCAATGGGTTTGATAATGAAGTTTCCAACTCCTTCATTAAGAATTCGACGTTCTTCGGGTTTCTTCAGTACCCTGTTTGTTGGAACTTCCTGCCTCAAAACCTGAAGGTATAGTTTCCTGTGTATATGAAGTATCTACGTCCAACTCTCCCTGCAACACTTTTAGCAAGCTATTCCTTCTATGATTTTGAAAAATATAGAAACTGGCTTGTTGATCTAGAGACAGAGTTTTGAATTTGTTCAATACTTCCTCATATGATCTGGCTCCCCTGAATATTTCATGCAATGGGGAATTCTCATGTATATATTTCTTCAAGTTGTACTGAGCTAAGTGGTTTTCCACGATTTTGAGTTGATCATGAATTTTAAACTCGATGTCAACTAAATTGACATCCTCTAGAGCTGCAACCTCTACCTTAGAATTGCCGAAGTCTAACAATGAAAACATACCAACCTAAAGAGGGAAGGTTGGCCATACCTTCTTTTGGGTCACTTTCAATTCCTTGTTGATTCCCTTGATCACGATTTGATATGACACTTCCCGGCACACTAGTCGATCTGGTAAAAACTTTGGAAGAGCATGGGGGGGAGCCTAACACTCAAAAAATATGATGTAGGAAAAATTTCTTCGACGTACCCGTCTTCTATTTTGCTTAGGTTTTCCATGATTATGTTTGAAACTCTGGGAGGTGGGAAATCATATAAGGCGATATGAAGAGGCACCACTAAATAATGGAAAATTTCATAGAAGAAATATCTGGCTTTGTCTTCCCACAACTTGGAATGATAGAAATGGATAGGTTCAGCATTGGTTGGGGTCCAACTCCAGCTCATTAGAGGGAAAGGAGTCATAAAACAAAGAGTGGAGTTGTGATTTCCTTAGCTAGGTTGTTTGATAACATATTGGCCTAGTTGAAAGAGTAGCCCTCGGCCACTTTGTGTATAATTGGTACCCATGCCAATGGGAAATGAGCGAAGTCTTTTTTCCCGAATAGCCTACATAACATCATAGCCACATAGATCATATGGGCTTCTAATGATGTTGTGGCATAAATGTTGTGAGTGTCAGCTCTGAATTTCTGCGGGTGCCCCCACTAATCCTTGATTAAATCAGGGTTGCTTTTATCATATTGCTTACATTCATGTTTCTCAAACTCCATTATGAATGTAGTGTTGTAGTTATATTTAAAAATGGGGGATAGTTTATACATTAATTGTATGTGTTTCGATAGAAAGGACCCAACAACAACCTTCTGTGAGTTGTAAATGCTCCTGGTTGAAATGTCAACATTTTCCAGGGCCTAGCCTATCATGTCGTTATATGACATAAGTCTCGGTTGCTCAGCTATTTTTTGTAGCCCTGACTAAGCTATTTCCTTGAGTTTGGTTTCATGAGTTCGGTTACTTCATTGCCAGAATCGTCTGGGCAATTTTTGAGCCCATGCTCTAGAATATTGAACACCTATGTCCACGATTTCACGGTGTCAATGGCCCTCGACGAAGTATCTATCAAAACATCTATATTCGGATTTGTGCTTTCACCGGATGCTTTAGCCATCTTTCGTGCTGCCATGATTTTGATGAAATCGGAACTAGGTTACCTGTTACAGGAGAATGCGTGAGCTTCACAGTTGGCTAAAACTTTCTATTATGCGAGAATGGAAATGGAATTCCAAATCAAGCATTCATATTCACCTTAAACGTATTTGATTTGGGAATACCTTTAATGACGATAAATTTATTGAACTTAATAATAAGATCTAGCTAGTGATTTACGATCCACATTAAAATCATTATCATATATTTGTGATTAATGCCATTAATATCGGTGGTTCGCGATCGAGAACTTTGGATGAAACAAGTTTGAAAATTCCCGAATCGAGAATTCGTGAAAGATTAATTGCGAGAAAATCTTGTTTAAAATATTAATTAATGATGTTTAACTTTAAGTATTTTTGGGTATTCAGAATTCGAGTTTTTTAATAGTAGCTTGAGATAGAATCCTTGAAGCCCAAAACTGTGAAATGATTAATTGTCGAATAGTCATTTTTTAGTTTTAATTAACCCTGTTTAAGTTTGAAGTGTTTTGGAAGTTCAGACTTCGGAGATTTCAAGATGTTATGGATGATAAACATCCGAACTTCTAAAGTGCGAAGTTATTAACTGTCTTTTAACCGAGATTAACTTAACTAATTAAGGTTTAATATTTCGACATTTTTTTGCCTCGTGGATTTGTGATTTAGCTCGTCATTATATTTTCGAAGGGTCATTACCCGTAGTGACATGTCAAGGGTGACTTCATTTTAGATGACGTGTCGAGACCAGGGGTTACCACATGTTATTTAGATTCATACGAATCTTCAGTGGAAAATGTTGAAAATGGATGCTACGTGTCGACCCAGGGAAGACTCAAAAGATACATATGTACTATGCCTCGTGTCCTTTGAAAGTTTATGAAAGAGTGATAACGAATTATTTTTCATTTCAGGGTTTTTAAAGTTAAGACTTGTTGAAAATCCCGAAGCGTGAAACTCTAAAGAAACCTTTAGTGATTTGGCTACTTAATAATCAGGTGACTCCACCACTCTGAAGAGCTTAGGATCGTTTGATCAATCTAAGGAACTTCATCAACAATGATTATCACACATGCCTTGTTACGATTTACCTAGAGATGTTTTGGTTTAAATTTCAAGGTTATAGGATTATAAATGTTCTAGCATAGGCTCCATCTGGGGATCGCGTCTCCTTGCGAGGCATGGAAGAACAATAGACCAAGTTCCTTTATTGGGTGAATGGAGTCATCACTGTATTTCTAGGAAACACCTTTGGGGAAAATAAATAATCATACAGAGAAAAATCGGACTTCAGTTGAGTCTTAGAAAGCCTTCAAAACATAATCAGTTATTTACCTCAAGTTAGGCTATTAATAAGTTTCCTTTTCTTGAAATTGAGTTTAGATTTTCTTAAGATAATCAAAACGAATTTAACTGAAGTATCAGACTTTGGTTGATTTCGTTCGCATCAAGGCACAGTAATTTTAACAATTTATTTAGGGAATTCCTTGTCGATTTAGAATTTAAATAGTATCGGAAAGAGAAATAGCTACCAGAGTATGTTAATACATGTGTGATAGCCTTACAAATATCATATATATTTCCTCACTACCAACGAGCCTATTCAGTACCCCAGTGAAGTTATCTACATCTCCCATTGAATTTCCTTTCACCAATTCAATTTGCATTTCACATTTCATTGAGATGAGGGCAATCATTACATGAATTTCCTTTCATCATCTCTTTTGGACAGAATGGGGGAATCGATTTACAAATTTTCTTTCACCATTTTTCTTACACTAGATGGGGGAAATCATTATATGAATTTCCTTTCACCATTTGTCTTATATTTTTATAATATTGAAGTGGGTGAAATAAATTTGTATGTATTATACAAGGATGATATATGTTTAAGATTTGACAATGAAAGTTTGTCGACGATTTTTTATTGTACTCTGAACTAACTCTCTCCCGATCTTCAATACATCTTCTCCTATAAGGAAGATCTTATGGGAACTTTCAATTTTCCAAGGATTGGCCTTGAGCGAACTAATCAGTTAAAATATGTTAGAAGAGCTAAAGTTATCAAGATTATCCTAGACATACTTTCTTTCAGTTAGAATAAGAGGAATATAATTTCTTTCTTTCCATGAAGGTTTAATGCCAGGTAGTAGAATCAGAATAGGGTAAAATATTGAAGATAGGCAAAAGAAACATAACTAGGATTTGTGGGGTCTTGCATAATAGATCTTTGCTTTCGCGCGAGTGCACTTCTTGATTATTCAAGATTATATTTTTAATTCCTTTTGATTTTTATTCTCTTTTATTTTTGTTCGACTCAGAAACCTACAGATGTATACTTTTCTGATCTTTGATCAAGTGATTATATTTAAGTGAGTGGAACCTTGTTCATGTCTAATAGAATTTCTTTCACATTTTAGCTTGAATATTAAGTATAGAAGTTCATACGTTGGATTCCACTTACATTCTTAATCAGAGAAAATTTTAATTCATCACCTGTTTTGAGAGAAAACAAATCTCTTGAAAACTGAGCATTGGATTTTGATACCTTCTCATTTCTCTTTTAATAGTAAGCATTATGCACAGGACCAAGATAGGAAAAATTAGCGAATTTTGCAAAAATAGAAATGATATATAGTACATACATGTTATATTTTGATTCTATTATATCGCATAATACATAGGTTTATTTACAGAAAGTAAAGTTTAGATAATTTGTGAAAGAAAGAAAATGAAATTGCAAAGTTAAACGAGAAACCAAACTAGTATATACAATGGTAATGTAAAACAAGATTATTGCATAAAATGTTTTAGATAGCACCCATTGATAGGGACGTTAAAATTTTTTCCATCGAGAATTTTCAGTAGGAACAAATTCTTTCCCTCTGTAGCTACGATCCTGAATGGTCCGAACCAGAGGTGATCAAACTTACCATGTTTTCCTGCATCTTCTCTTCTGGCATCCCATTTTAAAACTAGATCATCGGGAAGATACTCCCTCTCTTTTTCTTTTTTATCGAAAAGGGATTTCATATTATCTTGGTATTTTCAAAGTCTGTCATCTATTTCAGCCATGTTTTGTTGGATTTTGATCATTTGGTTTATCCTCCTTGTAACGTCATTTGTCTCCTCTTTTGCGTCTTTCCATAACTTCATCACAGGAAGGGTGAGATTGATGGGGAGGATGACATCAGTACCATAAACCATCTGAAAAGGAGACATGCCTATTGATTTCTTAGTGCCGATTCAGTTTTACCATAAGGCATACTTTAGATGAACCTGCCAAGCTTTCTTGTTCTCTATCAAAATTTTCTTGATTATATTCATCAAAATTTTGTTGGACAATTTAGCTAACCCATTTCCTTGACTATATAGGTTGTCGAATGTCCTAGTACGATGTTATATTTTTGACAGAAGTTTACCATTTCCATAGATTTGAATGCTTGGGCATTGTCCATAACTATTTTCTGGGGGCAGCCAAATCTGGATAGGATGTTCTCCTCCAAAATATTAATAACTACTGAATCAATGGCATTCCGAGTCAGAATGGCTTCAACCCATTTCGTGAAATAATCGGTAGCAGTCAAAATCCATTTATGGTGGGCGCTTGACTGTGGGTGGATTTCTCCAATGAAGTCCAAACCCCATTGTTGGAAAGGAGACTTTGTTTTGACTGGGACTAAAGGTAGTGCAGGAATCTTTTGCTTACTAGAGAATAGTTGGCAAGGGTTGCAGGTTCTGAACTTGGCATTCACATTTCTAAATAGTTTTGGCCAATAATATCTGGCTCTTATAATCTTGTATGCCGTTTCCCTCTAGGCATGATGTCCTCCACACACTCCTTCATGAAATTCATTTATGACATTCTCTGTTTCAGGTTATGTTAAACAACGTAGCAAGAAACCTAGAGGATCTTTCTAGTATCTAGTTGACCTTCAACGATACAATATTTAACTGCGTGTAACTTCAACGTTTTTTCTTTGGATGTGTTCATGTCACTAAGGCGTTGAAGGGTGAGGAGGTATGAAACAATATCATGATATCAATTAGAGGAAGAAAATTTATCTTCGATCTGGACTGTATGAGTTTGATCATCAAGTTCCTCTATGTCTGGGAGATAATCGTGTGATTCTAGGTGGTTTATCCCGAGTGCTCTAAAATTTGATTATGCTAATAATTTCTCTAGAGCCCGACCTTTGACCAACTTGGTTGGTTTTACTTCCAGATCGAACTCCTAAATTTTGGCTAACCACCGACCTCTCCTACCATCATTGTTCGGTTGTACGAATATATCTTTGACAAAGCATGTTGGTAGATAAGAGATTATCCTAGAATGCAACACATATGTCCTGAAATATTTGAGAGCTTTCACCATCATGTAAGCTTGTTTTTCCAGCATATCATATCTTAATTCGGCATCTCTGAGACTTTTGCTAAAAAAGGCTATTGGTTGATCAAAACCTTCTTCACTATTTTACAGGAGTACAATTGCTATAGTATGTTCTGATGTGAAAGAAAATATCAAGATTTCTTTAGTATACTCAGGACTAGCTAATATTGGAGCAGACGATATTATCAATTTGTTACTTGAGAAAGCTCTCACATGACAAAGGGACAAAATGATGGAGAATTTTCCCACATCCTTAAACACTTGTAGATAGCATCAGGCACATCTTCATCAAGCAGCCACTTTGGAGGCACCTCTCCTTTCAAGCTACACGTTAATTTTGATATTCATGTATTTGAAGGACAGATAGATGCAGGAGCCCTAGAAAAATGGTTAACTCTGCTAGAAGGTTATTTCTCTGTTCACAAATTTTTCGACAAAGAAAAGATCACCTTCACACTCCTTAAATATATCCCTCGTGTCAAACATTGGTGGGAAACTTATTGGGAGCAAAGTTTCACAGAGGAGTCTAGAATATATGGGGTCGATCCCACTAGGGATTTTTTTGTGGATGCGGTAAAGGAACAGTATTACCCTGTTGGAAACTATGAGGACCAGTACATGAGATGGACCACACTGCAGCAAGAGAGGGGCCAAGCAGTTCCAGAGTTCACCAATACCTTCCATACCTTGCGTACCAAGCTAGGTATCAAAGACTCTGAGCGACATTTGGTTATGAAATACTATGGAACTCTCCATAGATACATCCAGACTGAAATGGATTTTCTGGACATCTCATCACTCGGTGCTGCTTATCGATATGTTGTTAAAATTTAGCAGAAATTTAAGCAACAGAACAAATAGGAATCTGGGTCTGCAAATTCGCAAAAGCCAAAGTATGACAAAGACGACCCTAACAAATAGCCTCCCAAAAACCAGTTCAAGACACAGGAAAAAAAGGGTCACGGGAAGACAAAGAAGGACACCGGAAAATGGTGCGATTTCCAAAAAGTCCCCTGGCACAAGACCGATGAATGTTACTCAAAAATTCATTGGTGGTTGAGATCAAAGAGAAGGAGCCAAACCCTGATTCAGAATATGATTCTAAAAATATTGGTAAAGAACAGATCATTGATGTAGACCCCAATGCAATTGTCGCGACTACAACAATTCAACCAGAAGAACCAATAGATCCTGAAGAGGGGGAGCACCTTTTTCATTCACAGATGTGGGTGAAGGGGACCCCACTGCATTTTATTGTTGATAGTGAAAGCGAGAAAAATCTCATCTCAGCAGAGGTCGTCAAACAGTTGGGATTGTCGACAACACCACACCCGCAACCATACAACACCGGGTGGCTTCGACAAGGATGAGATCTCTGTGTCAGCCAATAGTGTCGATTGTCATACGGTATCCAACCCTTCAAGGATGAGGCATTATGTGATGTTTCCCCACTGGATGTTTGTGATGTTCTCTTGGGCCAACCATATATGTGGAGACGCCATAATGTTTATGAGTCTCGACCCCGTAGTGTCATTGTTAATTTGGGGGGGTCATATCTACAGAATACCAGAGGTAGTTCCAACTATTGTTCCACCTGAAAAGTGTCGCAAGGTATTATCTCATACTGGAAAATTCAGCTCCTTCACAATCTGTTCAAAAGGGTAACAGAAGGACACTGCAACCACTACAGCCTCGTCGCTTGCACCTTCTATCCAACAGAAGCAGGTCGACAAGGTTGGAGAAAAGCACAAATATTCCTTTTTCTCACCTTCCTCTCATGTAGCTCGACTTTTTGAACAACCTCATCTTCAACAGGTTCATGATAGACTTCCACAAACTAAGCAGTGCGACGTCTCCAACAATACAAGCAGCTCACCCAGATGCAGATCCAACAAATGCTTTTCCCTCTTCCCCGGTAACTCAACGCAATGGAGACCATTTCTTCCTAAGGAGGGAGAATTGATCCAGGTGGATATCGATGTCCACCCATCTTTTTCGACTGGCTCAAAATAGTTTTCTAGCAATTTTGGCAATTTACTATTTTTAGCAGGTTTTAACTTTCGAGGCCATTTTGACGGCCTAAATGAAGGGTTTTCAAGATAGATTTTATAAATTATGTTTTAAGGAATGATTTAGTCCCCAAAATGAATCTCCCCGAAGATACCTTTCCAATGATCTATCATACGCCTAAAACAGAGATCGTATGCAAAAGTTACGATCTCGGGAAGTTGATGTATTAACTTACCCAAACGAGGCCCACATGACTTTTGGAGTTTCATCTCCTAGGGTTAGGTTTTTGGATTTCTATGGTTTTTGGCATTCCTGTTTATTGTAAAAATGCCTTCAAATCCTCATTGTAATCATCTTCTTGCGAATGCAAGTAGCCGTCACATATCTTCTCAGAGATAAGCTACCACCATTCTAGTGAGTCTTTCACTCTATATTTTTACAATCTCTGTACATTTCTTTCATTAATAGAAATCATGTATTACTGTATCTATGTGTTTATGGTTGCATATTTGATATATTTTTTTTTATATTATTGGATATATGCAATATCTCTATACATTTATTTATTATATCTCTGTTCTCATTTCGTGCCAAAAATAATCTGGATCAGTGGTATCAGAGCAGGCTACTCTTGATCATTTTTTCAGTGCATGTCCCTGACAAGGTCCGAGTATAGAAATTTGGGTCTATAGATTGTCTCTCTTGAAGACAATCTCTCTCGCACACCCAATAAACCCTCAATGGCAGAAGAAAAGAAAAATAACGGAGCAGACGATCTTATCAATCTGTTGCTTGAGAAAGCTCTCACGCGACAGAGGGACGAAATGATGGAGAATTTTTCCCACATCCTTAAACATCTACTGAAAGCATCAGGTGCATCTTCATCAAGCAACCACTTTTGAGGAACCTCTCCTTTCAAGGTACAAGTTAATTTTGATATTCATGTATTTGAAGGACAGATAGATGCAGAAGCCCTAGAAAAATGGTTAACTCTACTAGAAGGTTATTTCTCTGTTCACAATTTTTCCGACAAATAAAATATCACCTTCACACTCCTTAAAGCTCTCCCTCATGTCAAACATTGATGGGAAACTTACTGGGAACAAATTTCCACAGAGGAGTCTGGAATATATGGGGCTGATCCCACTTGGGATTTTTTTGTGGATGCGGTAAAGGAACAATATTACTGTGTTGGAAACTATGAGGACCAGTACATGAGATGGACCACACTATGGCATGAGAGGGGCCAAGAAGTTTTGGAGTTCACCAATACCTTCCCTACCTTGCACACCAAGCTGGGTATCAAAGACTCCGAGTGACATTTGGTTCTGAAATACCATGGGGCTCTACATAGATACATCCAGACTGAAATGGATTTTCTGGACATCTCATCACTCGGTGCTGCTTATCGATATGCTTTTAAAATTGAGCAGAAATTTAAGCACCAGAACAAACAAGAATTCGGGTCTACAAATCCACAAGAACCAAAGTATGACAAAGACGACCCTAACAAACAATCTCCCGAAAACCAGTTCAAGACACAGGAAAAGAAGGGTCACGGGAAGACAAAAAAGGAACCCGGAAAATGTTGTGATTTCCAAAAAAAACCCTGGCATAACACTGATGAATGTCACTCAAAATAGTCATTGGTGGCCGAGATCAAAGACAAGGAGCCAAACCCTGATTCAGAATCTGATTCTGAAAATACTGGTAAAGAACATATCATTGACGCAGACTCCATTATTATTTTCACAACCACAACAATTCAACTAGAAGAACCAACAGATCCTGAAGAGGGGGAGTGCCTTTTTCATTCACATTTGTGGGTGAAGGGGACCCCACTGCATTTTATTGTTGATAGCAGAAGCCAGAAAAACCTCATCTCAACAGAGGTCATCAAATAGTTGGGATTGTCGACAACACCACACCCGTAGCCATACAACATCAGGTGGCTTCGGCAATGATGAGATCTCTATGTCAGCCAACAATGTCAATTGTCATACGACATCCAACCCTTCAAGGATGAGGTATTATGTGATGTTTCCCCAATGGATGTTTGTGATGTTCTCTTCAGCCAACCATATATGTGGAGACACCATTTTGTTTATGAGTCTTGACCCCGTAGTGTCATTGTTACTTTGGGGGGTCATTTCTATAGAATACCAGAGGTATTTCCAACTATTGTTCCACCTGAAAAATTTCGCAAGGTAGTATCTCATACTGCAAAATTCAGCTTCTTCACAATCTGTTCAAAAGAGGATCAGAAGGACACTACAACCACTGTATTCTCGCCCCCTGCACCTTCTATCCAACAGAAGCAGGTCGAAAAGGATGTAGCAAAGTGCAAATATTCTTTCTACATACCTTCCTCTCATGTAGCTCGACTTGTTGAATAACCTCAACTTCAAGAGGTTCATGACAAACTTCCACAAACTAAGCAGTGCGTCGTCTCCAACAATACAAGCAGCTCACCCAGATGCAGATCCAGCAAATGTTTTTCCCTCTCCCCTAGGAACTCAACGCAATGGAGACCATTACTTCCTAAATATGGAGGATTGATCCAAGTGGATATTGGTGGCCACCCACCTTTTCCGACTGGCTCAAAATAGTTTTCTGACAATTTTGACAATTATTATTTTTAGCAATTTTAACTTCCGAGGCCATTTTGAGGGCCTAAATGAAGGTTTTTCGAGATCGATGTTCTCCGTGATAGTTGAGGGCATGGATGAGCCCCAAAAATGAATCTCCTCGATGATATCTTTCCAACGAGCTATCATACACCTAAAACGAAGATCGTATGAAAAAGTTACGACCCTGGGAAGTCGATGTACTAACTTACCCAAATGGGGCCCACATGACTTTTGGCGTTTCATCTCCTAGGGTTAGGTTTTTGAATGTATAGGGTTTTTGGCATATCCGCTTATTGTAAAGATTCCTTCAGAGCCTCATTGTAATCATCTTCTTTCGATGCAAGTAGCCGTCACATATCTTCTCAAAGATAAGTTGCCACCATTCTAGTGAGTCTTTCACTTTGTATTTTTATAGTCTCTGTACATTTATTTGATTAATAGAAATTGTGTATTACTGTATCGCTGGGTTTATGGTTTCATATCTGATATATTTCTATTCTATTATTGGATATACATGATATATTTTTACATTTATTTATTATATCTCCGCTCTCATTTCGTGCCTAAAATAATCCGGATAAGTGGTATCAGAGCAGGTTGCTCTTGATCATTTTTTCAGTGCATGTCCTCGACGAGGTCTGAGTATAGCAAGTTGGGTCTCGAGCTTGTCTATATTGAAGAAAATATCTCTCGCACACCCAACAAACCCTCAATGGTGAAATAAAAGAAAAATTACGAAGCAGACTATCCTATCAATCTGTTGCTTGAGCAAGCTCTCACGCGACAGAGGGATGAAATGATGGAGAATTTTTCCCACATCCTTAAATGATTTTCGATAGCATCAGGCGCATATTCATCAAGAAACCACATTGGAGGCACCTCTCCTTTCAAGTTACAAGTTAATTTTGATATTCCTGTATTTGAAGGACAGATAGATGCAAAAGCCCTAGAAAAATGGTTAACTCTTCTAGAAGGTTATTTCTCTGTTCACAATTTTTCCGACAAAGAAAAGATCACCTTCGCACTCCTTAAAGCTCTCCCTCATGTCCAACATTGGTGGGAAACTTACTGGGATAAAAGTTCCACATAGGATTCTGGAATATATGGGGCCGAAGGATTTTTTTGTGGATGCGGTAAATGAACAGTATTACCCTGTTGGAAACTATGAGGACCAGTACATGAGATGGACCACACTGCGACAAGAGAGGGTCCAAGCAGTTCCGGAGTTCACCAATACCTTCCATACCTTGCACACCAAGCTGGGTATCAAAGACTCTGAGTGAAATTTGGTTCTGAAATACTGTGGGGCTCTACACAAATACATCTAGACTGAAATGGATTTTATGGACATCTCATCACTCGGTGTTTCTTATCGATATGTTGTTAAAACTGAGAAGAAATTTAAGCACTAGAACAAAAATGAATTCGGGTTTGAAAATTTGCAACAACCAAAGTATGATAAAGACGACCCTAACAAACAATCTCCTGAAAACCAGTCCAAGACATAGGAAAAGAAGGGTCATGGGAAGACAAAGAAAGACATTGGAAAATGGTGTGATTTCCAAAAAATCCCCTTGCACAACATCGATGAATGTCGTTCAAAACAATCATTGGTGGCCGATATCAAAGACAAGGAGCCAAACCTTGATTCAAAATCTGATTCTGAAAATACTTGTAAAAGATAGATCATTGACACAGACCCCACTACTATTGTCGCGACTGCAACAATTCAACTAGAAGAACCAGCAGATCATGAAGAGGGGGAGCACCTTTTTCATTCACATATGTGGGTGAAGAGGAGACCGCTGCATTTTATTTTTGATAGTGGAAGCCATAAAAACCTCATCTCAACAGAGGTCGTCAGATAGTTGGGATTGTCGACAACACCACACCCGCAGCCATACAACAACGGGTGGCTTCGACAAGGAGGAGATCTCCATGTCATCCAACAGTGTCGATTGTCATACCGCATCCAACCTTTCAAGGATGAGGAATTATGTGATGTTTCCCCACTGGATGTCTGTGTTGTTCTCTTGGGCCAACCATATATGTGGAGACGCCATGTTATTTATGAGTCTCGACCCCGCAGTGTCATTGTTACTTTTGGGGGTCATATCTAGAGAATACCAGAAGTAGTTTCAATTATTGTTCCACTTGAAAATTGTCGCAAGGTAGTATCTCATACTGGAAAATTTAGCTTCTTCACAATCTGTTCAAAAGGGGTACATAAGGACACTGCAACCACTACATCCTCGCCCCCTATACCTTCTATCCAACAGAAGTAGGTCAACAAGGTTTCAGCAAAGCGCAAAGATTCCTTCTGCACACCTTCCTCTCATGTAGCTCGACTTGTTGAACAACCTTAGCTTCAACAAGTTCATGACAGACTTCCACAAACTAAGCAGCGCGATGTCTCCATCAATACAAGCAGCTCACCCAGATGCAAATCTAGCAAACGCGTTTCCCTCTCCCAGGGAACTGAACGCAATGGATACCATTTCTTCCTAAGGAGGGAGGATTGATCTAGGTGGATGTCGGTGGCCACCCACCTTTTCCGACTGGATCAAAACAATTTTCTGGCAATTTTGGAAATTTACTATTTTTAGCAGGTTTTAACTTCCGTGGCCATTTTGAAGGCCTAAATGAATTTTATTTGAGATTGAGGTTCTCAATGATATTTGAAGACATGATTGATCCCCAAAAATTAATCTCCTTGACAATACCTTTCCAACGAACTATCGTATGCCTAAAACAGAGATCGTATGCAAATGTTACGACCCCGAGAAGTTGATGTACTAACTTACCCAAACGGGGCCCACATGAATTTTGGCGTTTCATCTCTTAGGGTTAGGTTTTTGGATGTCTAGGGTTTTTGACATTCCTATTTATTATAAAAAGGACTTCAGAGCCTCATTGTAATCATCTTCTTGTGAATGTGAGTAGCCGTCAGATATCTTCTCTGAGATAAGCTGCCACCATTCTAGTGAGTCTTTCACTTTGTATTTTTACAATCTTTGTAGATTTCTTTCATTAATAGAAATTGTGTATTACTGTATCTCTGTGTTTATGGTTTCATATTTGATATATTTCTGTTATATTATTGGATATATGCGATATCTCTGTACATTTATTTATTATATCTCCGCTCTCATTTCATGCCGAAAATAATCCGGATCAGTGGTATCAGAGTAGGCTTCTCTTGATCATTTTTCCAGTGCATGTCCCCGGTGAGGTCCGAGTATAGCAAGTTGGGTCTCAATATTGTCTCTCTTGAAGACAATCTCTCTCGCACACCCAAGAAACCCTCAATGGTGGAAGAAAAGAAAAACGACGAAGCAAATGATCCTATCAATCTACTGCTTGAGCAAGCTCTCACGCGACAGAGGGACAAAATGATGGCTTTCAATATTTCCAAAGAAAAGACAACGAAGGGTTTGATGGATGCATTGGACAAATTGCATGAAAAAACCTCGGCGTCCAATAAGGTATTTCTAATGAAGAGATTATTTAATATGAAGATGTCGGAAGGTGGGTATGTTGCAGATCATTTAAATGAATTTAATATGGTTAGTAATCAACTGAGTTATGTAAAAGTGGACTTTGATGATGAGCTTAGGGATCTTCTAATCTTGTGCTCATTGCCAGAAAGATGGAATGGCTTGGTCATGGTTGTAAGTAACTCTGTCTCCGGTTCAAATACTTTAAAATTTGATGATGTTGTTGGTTTTATCCTTAGTGAGGAAATGCGATGGAAAAGCACAGGTGAGACATCAGGTAATGCGTTGAACATGGAGAATAGGGGAAGACAAAAGGATAGAGGAAAGAGCTCAGGGAACCATGGAAAATCTAGGAGGGGAAGATCTAAATCTAGACTTGGAAAGATAGAGTACTAGAAGTGTGGGAAGAAAGGACATCTGAAGAAAGGGTAGAGAGCTCCAAAGAAACAAAGAGATGGACAACAAGAGAGAAATCATGAAGCAAATATAACAGGTGATGTGTTACAAGATGCTTTGATTCTTTCTGTAGATAATATTTCTAAGTCTTGGTTAGTATATTTAGGAGCTTCATTTAAAGCCACACCCCATAGGAAACATTTTTTAGATTATGTTCAAGGTGATTTTGGACAGGTTCATTTGGGTGATGATGCACCATGCAAAATTGTTGGAATGGGAAAGGTAAAAATAAAGCAACGAAATGAAAACCAATGTTTTTTGAAAGAGGTAAGACATGTTCCAGATTTAAGGAAAAATCTAATTTCAATAGGGCAGTTGGCAAGTGAAGATTGTGTATCCATATTTACAGATAAGACGTGGAAGGTCATCAAAGGATCATTGGTGATAGCGAAAGGAGAGAAGGTAGGTACATTGTATTTATGTACTAGTAATATTGACTCTTCTATATCTTTAGCTTCTACGGGAGTGGATACAGTACTATTGCATCATAGGCTTGGACAATGCAGATCCTTCACAAAAGAAATTTGTTGCCAGATCTTAAATGAATTGATTTGGACTTCTGTGAGCATTGTGTTTATGGAAAACAAAAGAGAGTCAGATTTCTCAGAGTCGGGAAAGAAAAGATGAATGAAAGGTTAGAGCTTGTGCATACAGATGTATGGGGACTAGCTCAGGTATCATCTCTTGGTGGATCTAATTATTATGTTACTTTTATTGATGATGCAACTAGAAAAACTTGGGTTTATTGCATTCGACAAAAAAATGATGTTTTTGATACTTTTAAGAAATGGAAAGATTTGGTTAAGAATGAGACAGGAAATAAGTTGAAGTGTCTCAGATCAGATAATGGAGGTGAATATTGTAGCAAGGAGTTTGATGATTTCTATTCATACCATAGGATTCATAGAGATAAGATAGTTCCAATAACACCACAAGAAAATGGTGTGTCATAAAGGATGAATAGGACAATCATGGAGCGTGCAAGGAGTATGAGATTACATGATGGTTTGCCCTTACAGTTCTGGGCAGATGTTGTAGATACTATTTTTTACTTAATAAATAGGGGACCTTCAAGCTCTTTGGATGGTAGAATTTCAGAGGAGGAATGGACAGGAAAAAAGGTAAACTATTCTTTTTTGAAAACTTTCGGTTATGAAGCATTTGTCCATATTGATAAAGAAAATAGAACAAATCTTGAGGAAAAATCCAAGAAGTGTACCTGTATTGGATATGGTGTTAATGATTTTGGTTATTGCTTATGGGATTATGAAAATAAAAAAATCATTAGGAGTAGAGATGTCATATTCAATGAGAAGGTCATGTACAAAGATCAGTTGTAGGAAAAGAAACAGGAAAAAGAAAAACAAGAATACATAGTGCTTGATGAGATCGCTGAAAAAGAAATTCCAAAGGAACTAGAAAATCAAAATGTACAACAACATGAGCAATAGGTACCTCAAAAACCTGCAAGTGTTGTTAGAAGATATACCAGGTTAAGTATACCCCCTGAACGATACTCTCCTTCATTGTATTATTTATTGTTGATTGATTCTGGTGAACCAGAATGTTATGAAGAGGCAATGCAGGTAGACACAAAAAAAATGTGGGAGCAAGGCATGAAAGAGGACATGGATTCCTTGGAAAATAACCAGACTTGGGACTTGGTTCAATTGCCTGTGGGAAAAAGAGCATTGCAGAATAAATGGGTTTACAAGTTGAAGGAAGAAGATGGAGGAGAAAAGTGGTAGAAGGATAGACTTGTTGTAAAGGGGTTTGCACAAAAGAAATGTATAGATTTTGATGAAATATTTTCTCTTGTTGTTAAAATGACTTCAATTAGAACTATTTTAAGTCTTGTGGCAGTAGAATATTTACATCTTGAATAGTTAGATGTAAAAACAACTTTTCTCCATGGGTATTTGGAGGAAGATATTTATATGCAGCAACCACCGGGGTATGAGGTCAAAGGGAAGGAGAATTTGGTATACAGGTTGAAGAAGAGCTTGTATGGCCTAAATCAAGCTCCAAGACAGTGGTATTTGAAGTTTGATAGGTTTATGACAGAACAGGGTTATAGTAGATGTCATTCTGATCACTGAGTTTATTTTAAAAAGCTAGAAAATGGAAGCTTTATTATCTTGCTATTGTATGTAGATGACATGCTTGTTGCAGG
>ML817282.1:151599-163691 GCA_009831015.1 Picea engelmannii
TTTTTCTAACAGTGTTGATGTTGAAGCCCACGAGAATTTCCTTCACACCCGAAGACCAAGAGGAGGCACCGCTAACGAGGCCCCCCAATTCTCAGTCAAACCCCCCGAATCCAAATAGCCTCCCCTGTATGTTGCACTAAGTTGTTCCACTTAGATGGAGTTCCACCTAGACCTATGGTTTCCCTGTGTTTGTTGTAGTTAGTGAACCAATTTCCCAAATCCACGATGGAGTGCTTGCATTGAAGAAAATAAACATTTCTCTCACACCCGAAAAGACATCCCTGAGCTAACATGATGTCAGACATGTGGTGAACCAGGATGGTTGATTAGTCATTAAATGCAAACGTCACATCATCATCTTCCCACACAATATCCATTACCTACATCTAGTCAAGACTGCTACTAACCACCTGAAATGTCCCGCCGCAATTATGAAAAGAGCATGTGAAGGATACATAATATCGGTCCTTCCTTAAGTGAGCATATGCAGGCAAGCGTTGAGATGGTGGGATGTCATCCATCCCCACCCTCGAGTGCACCACCCATTTGATGTGCGTTAATTCTGATGTGATCCACATTAATTATGAAATTGTGGAGTGGGAGGATCTCCCATTGACACAAATAGCCACTTTTGCCCCCAATGTGGCTAGATTGTCTTGATTGTTAGTGGGGTCATTATTTTTCTGCAATATATGAAGAAATGAGAGCTGGGGGATGGCCATAAGCATTTGCATGATTATCATTATGATAATGCCCAATTGAGCATCCTTTAGCACAAATCCTTTCTCAAAACATCTAATTGTATTCTTTGAGTCGTCGAGTATAATGAGCTTATGGATCTACCTCCCATTGGCCAGTTGAACTCCTTGAAGTAGGGAATACTCCTTGGATTGATTATTACTGCCCCTACTTAGACTCCAAGAATATCATAGCTCGATATTACCCCTGGGATAAAAAATGACCCCTCCCGCTCCTGCCACCCTGGGATTTTAAATATTAATTTACAACAACAAACAATGGGAAATATTTCATCTCACTTCAACCAACACATTATGCGGTCCATGAGAAAACAGATCAAACATATTCCAACAAGTTCTAGTGCATAGGCTACACTTTGAAATCTATTTAATTAATGTAAATTATAATAATAAATCCACTCTAGTATCTTCAAGATATTTTTTTTCCATGAAAAAAATTATATTGTATTTTAGAGATGAGATCATAATATATATTGGTTTCTCTTTGCGACACATTTTGAGAATTAAAAGACTATGTTCTTTACATCTTAAAAAACCTTCCTTGATAGATTGCCAACATATTCTACATCTACTTATTACAATCTTCCTTAGCCATTTAAGGTCTCTTTTTGTACGTCAAAGCACTAAAATATACAAAGAAAATTTCCTTTTCAAGACTTAATAGAAAACTTAACAAAAAAAATATTATCTTCATCATATATGTTAAAGCACTTAACACTTTTATTCCTATGTTATATCAAATCAGTGTGAACAAGAATTCTTGGAAATTACCCAATCAAAAAGAAAATGCAAGATACAAATCAAATTTTTAATTAAACAATTTTGGATAACTAAAAACTTCATATATATATATATGGTAGAAATGAAGTACATGTACATACTTGCAACTTACCATAAGATGGTACAATTATTCAAACTTGCAAAAAAACTAACTAAGGAAAACCAAGAAAACCCTAGCCACCACCAAAGATCTCCAACAAATAAGCATCACCACAAGCATGACCTCCTTGGATTCAACACTTGTTTCCCTCAAGTGCAAGGTGTCTCCTTTTATTCTCCTCCTCAAAAACGCTTCTTCTACCCATGGATTTCACCAAACCCTAGTCTTGTTTGCCTCCTTAGAGTGAAACCCTAACCCTAGAATTTCCCTTGAATTCTCCAAGAACCCTAATGTTCCAAGACAAAGAGAGAGAAGACAATAAAGAAGAGTACAATGAGAAAGAGAGAGAAATTTGATCTACTCCTCACATCTCTATTAGAAATGAGTTATGAATGAATGAATAAAGGACATTTTCTTTTCTCTATTTATATGGGAGGTAAGGGATGCCAACAATATAAAGTGGGATTAAACCCTTACAAGCAATATATCTCTACTAAGTAAGTCCACACATGTGAAGTGCTCCACTCCAAAAGGATGCATTCCAAGCTCCAAGGTGATGTCTTCGATAAGCAAGGTTGTAAGGAATGAACACTCCACAAGATTTTTTCAATGTTCCTCCTCCACAAGCATTCAAAGACCCAACACTCCTCCTAGACATGTGTTCCTTCAGGTCCACTCCACCTACATGATCACTCCCTCAACCCAATCTAGCATAATTAAAGTGCAATCTTCCATGCAAGGAATCCAAGTTTTCCTGTGACATATAGGGATTAAATCCCTTGTATGAAATGCCAAGTGATTCTCCTCCAAAGCAAGGCATCCTCACAAGTAGAAACCAACCTCCATGTGGCTAGTATGATAAAAATCACAAATTTGTATACATATCTCCAATGCTCTAAGGAAGAAATCCACATAAGAATCCATACAAGGTCTAGAAACCTAAGATCAAGCCACCTCCACATGGGCATGCCAATAATATAACAATCAAGGGTCATCCATACACCATGCACCCTGCATCACATGAATCACCCTCAAGCATGGTGTAAACACTTTTAGAGTAACCTCAAAAGTTTAGGTTTTCTCTTTCTTTCAGAATATTCCATTCTAGTAAAAGGTTTATCTTTGGAGGTTAATACCTCTCGCAGCTACCAAAACATCAATACTCCCTCTTAGCTAAAGAGGTATTTAACCATGATGTTCCCTTTTGGTCTTCATATCCTTTCTCGCTATGCCATGATCCTCTCGTCATGGTTATGCAAACCATGCTATTGGTAGCACCATTACATCACATATGGATACACCCATGTGGACCTGTGAATCTCATTTAGGGGCCACATCCTGCTAGAGAACACTAGAGCTACATCTTGTAGTGTGTGTAATCATCATCGTCATGGGCTACACCCATGTCATGAGTATCATCATTACTATCATCATTATCCATCCATCTCACATGGCATGGGCAAGACCTACATGGTCTTGCAAACCAGTAACATCGCCAGAGCTACACATGCTATCTCATGATCACCCATATCATATTACGAGCAACACCATCACAGCCATACAAGTTCTTGACTATGCCATTGGTGTATCAAAATATCTCATTGGTCTAGAAACAACTCGACATACCATACCATCTCATTGGAGTATCCTACAACTCGGCACATGGCCTACAACTCGGCCTGAATCCTACAACTCGACATGAATCCTACAACTCGACACGAGGCCTATAACTTGGCATGAAGCCTACAACTCGACACGAAGCCTACAAGTCAACACAAAGGCATACAACTCAACAAAACGACCTAAAACTCGGCACAAAGGCCTACAACTTGGCACAAATCCTACAAATCGACACGAAGGCGTACAATTCAGCACAAAGGCCTACAACTCGGCACAAATTCCTACAACTCGTCACAAAGGCCTACAACTCGACACAACAGCCTACAACTCCTCAAAATGCCTACAACTCGTCACAAAGGCCTACAACGTGACACAAATTTTTACAACCAGACACAAAGTCCTACAAGATCCTTCTTTTTGAATTCTACCATCAACTCCCTTAAACTGAGAGAATCCTTGAACTATGATTATGTTTGTTGCATGTCCCTACTCATCTTGCAAAGTGTCATGAAACCTTGCTTCTTCCTGATCATTGAATCCCTATGAAGTTTGACTCCCTTTGAGTCCTTTCAAGTCATGATTTTTTGTGGTAACCTTCCTAGAATACGTAGGATAACCTACCTGAAACAAAAACAACAAGAGAAAAAATATTTCCAATAGAATAACATTTTATATAAGAACATATCAATTTCATGGTAATTCATTATAGCATTACCAAGGTGTCCTACCTGAGAACAAGAACAAGAAAGATCTCCTAGAGGAGATATTAATTCATATTGCAATTAAGTACAATAAGTATTTATATTAATAGTACATGCTACTAAGTATTCATTTGTTCCTAGCATTAATAAAATCTAAAGGATTGCAATACTTAAGTAGCAATAAAAATATCAAACCTAATATGCAAACCTGGAGTTTGGCTATTGTTCCGCTTGATTTTATTTACTTCGGAGATAAGTATTCTTTCCAACCTAGAGAGTGTGTTGTTCCTCTTAATGCATTAGATATAAGATCATTCTGGCTCTACGATTTCTTCTTGGAAAAAGATCCCTTCTCTTTCCAGAGATTCAGATATACAATAGTTGCTTTTTATTGTTTCTCCTACTCCATGTTCATGTGCGTGGAAGCTCCAAAAATCAAACTCTTCATCCTTTGATGCATGCTCTTCAGTCTGTGGTTCCATAATTTCCCCCTTTGTTCTTTGCAAGGATTATGTCAATCCTTGTCTTCCATGCTCTACAAAGGGACCATGCTTCTTCTGCACCACTGTGATTTTATGGAGGAAGTTGTGATTGTATTTGACTTTGAACTTGACTATTTTTCTGACTTTGACCAGTCAAACCTTGACTTTGACCAATCAAACATTGACTTTGACCAATGAAACATTGACTTTGACCCAAAAATTCAAATTTGACATTTTTTTATGGTTGAGGGCACCAGGAGATGCATTGAGTTAGGGAACACTAGGATAACCAAAAATTAGTCCCAATACTTAACATAAGCTTTCACTGCAACTGGTATTGGCACTGTAACTGGTGTTGCAATTGACACTACAAATGGCACTATAACTGGCACTACAACTGGCAGGAAGGAACATGCACTACAACTGCAATTTCTCTACAATGATATTGACAAAGAGATCCAGATCTACCTTCGAGTAGTTAGACTATTTCGAAGGTGGTGTGGGCCCATAAACTGTTAGAATATTGTGCTCGTTTAACCATAGACAATGTCACATCATTGTCACCCAACCATAGGCACAAATCCACCCACGAGCACCTTAACCTTTGACAGAAAGAATGATTTTGGGAAGCAACACTAGACCCAACAAATAACAAAGAGAGAGAGAGAGCACCTTTCTCCAAAGGTAGTGCACCAAGCAGAAAGTCCTAAACCACAGACCAAAACCAATACCCAACTATAGTCATTACAACTACACTCTTCCTCTAGACTTGTGCACCACTTTATTGAGTGTAAGTGTATTGCAAAATGAGCTCAAGCGCCTTCTATTTATACTAATCTGTCTAGGTGAACATGTGTCTCTTCAAGCAAGGCCAACTTGTTCTTTTCTGCATATAATACTTCAATATTACTTCTTCTATTGAGTTGGCTTGTCTTCTAGGGTTTTCACACATCTGTTTAGGTTTTGTCTTGCTTCCAGAATATTCTATTCTAGTCAAAGGTTTATTCATGGAGGTTAATACCTCCCATAGCTACCAAAACATCAACACCACCTTCGTCTGTATGGTAGTGAATTTATCCTTCAAATATATAACCTTGTTAAGAGATCCCAACACTGTATCTATCTTACTCATGCAGACCACAAAATCTTGTTCCTTGTTGGGTCTCCTTTTTGATGCCTCCAATTACCTTATCTTGTCCTCTATCTTGACTAATTTTACCTCGGATATATGCACCATTTGCCTATTTTCCTCGAACTCATGTATTTTAGCCATTCTTGTGTATATATGAGGTAACTTATGTTTAAATCATGATTTATGAGATTTATTAATAATTGGAATTGAATAATTGATGTCAAATGCTCTCTAATTACTTTGATTGATCCAAGCAGACCTTATGACACAACTCCTACTCATCTGATCCTCATTTTAGCATTCAATCGATATTCAATTCGTCTGGTACCTATTTATGTGCTCGTCTGGTACCTATTTTTGTGCTCGTTCAGTAATTATATATAGACTCATTCGGTACCTATTTTTGGGCTAGTCCGGTACCAATATATTTGATTGTATGCGTTTGGTACCAATATTCTTTTTTCAGTTGTGTGCGTCCGGTACTAGTTTCGTAACTGCAAGCTTGGTTGTTTGAACAAATTTTCTTTCGATGGGTCCAAGGAGTCTGTTTGCTCGAACATCCTTTGTTTGTTGAACACCACGATACACTTCATCGTCATGCACTTTGTGTCATGAGGATTGTTATGAGGAAAATCACTCTATGACATGTGGTAAACCACAACAGACAGAAATGACTACAGAAACAAACTCTGATCTCAAGTATGCTATATAAACAAATATGCTAACAAGACAACATAAATATCCTCCCTCATCCAGATGTTCGATGAAGTCCACCATTGAGAACTTGACTCAAAGCTATGCACCTGCAACTTGTCCTCATCAACCAAGATACGCAAGCATATGGTGATAATATATAAAGTTAGCACATATAATAGCATAATCCGTCAATATTCATAACAAAT
The DNA here is from genome assembly GCA_009831015.1 of Picea engelmannii. NCBI lineage: Eukaryota > Viridiplantae > Streptophyta > Pinopsida > Pinales > Pinaceae > Picea > Picea engelmannii. The sequence continues at coordinate 158,075 of ML817282.1, forward strand.
ATGCCCATGGAATAACAATTCAAATATTTGTGAGACATTGTTTGGATGAGAAAAGAGTATTTCTATTCAAATGTAATCAACACAAGTGTATGAATGACAAACTTTCGTGTGGGCACGTTCAGAACCGAGAAACTAAGTCCCTTCCAGTTGGGCCTTCACCACTTCAATTCTCCACCAAAGGCAATCTCATATAAGAGAGACAATGAGGTTCTCCATCAAATAGGGAAGAGATTGGAGGATGAACAATGTGTTCAGACTTAAAAGGACAAAGGGATGGAAACTCAATATGAAGTGAATAATTTCTCTAGAGTAACTTTTCTCTCAAAGTTGAATTCTTCTCCTCCTTTTCCACATCTTGGATATGGCCCATTTATAGCCTTCAAATGGAACTAAAGGGACGAGTCAGAATGTTTACAATATGTGGGAGGTCAAGGATCATGGATCTCGTGACATGACATGGAAACCCGACACCATTTTTTATTTTGGGCACAAAAATCGATGTACGCAGGTTGTAATGGTACAACCTACATATACACATGTTGTATAGTTGTTAGGGCGCGTATATGTGGAAAATGTACGCAAGTTGTAATGGTGCAACCTATGTATACGCATGTTGTATAGCTGTTAGGGCACATATATGTGGAAAAATATTTTCTTAGCTCCGGTAATTGCAAAAAGGGACTTCATGTCTGCATAGGGAAATGGAAAAGGACTTTTGAGCAAGTTGCATGGGGTGAGGAAAATCTTTCTATAACAAGGATGAAGTCGTTCCCATGAAAAAAATTATCTCTACCAATTGTAACATTTATGTAATTATTTGATGTTATATCTAGGTTTTAGTTGTAACAGTTGCTTCTCTTTAAAAGAGAAGGCCTTGTATATGATAGAAGTATAGAGACATAGTTAAGCAATTTTATGTTGTAGATTTGATTCTTGAAGATTGTGCACTTGTTTCTGAATTAATGATATAAATTGTAGTTCATGGAATATATGTGTGTGATCAAATCTTTCGTTCTATAAGTTTCTTTTAAATCTACCTTGTTGGTACGACAAGAGCCCACTGACCCAACCAAGGTAAGATTTCTTGTATATTCAGTGTAGATATAATTATGGTATGTGTGGATGAAACAATTTTGTGTTTCAATCATAAAATSTAATTTTACTTTTGTTGTGTTCCAGTAAAGCATTTGAAAAAATGCAATATATATTTGTGGAAATTCTGAGTGAGTGACATTTCTGAGTGCAAAATAGATTTTTGAGTGAATTYGTGTGTGTGTCTGTGGGCAATCATTTGTTATATTGAATGCTTTAATGTTTGTTTCTAATTTGGAAATCTAGGGGCAATTAAGATCTCCATCKTTCACCCTACATGAACCTATAATGGAGTATCTCACTACACCTAGAGTTTCTTCTAGAATTGATTAGGTTATATCTTGCAAATAAAGGAACAGTCAAGATCTCCATCTCTCACCCTACATGAACCTATAATGGAGTATCTTAATACACCTAGTATTTCTTCTAGGATAGATTTATATTCCTTCTAAGAATGTTYAGAGTGTTAATTCCAGATTGTTGTTCAATTAGTTTCTACAAGAAACATAGTCAAAGTTCATATTTCCCTTTCATTAGCATGTAAATGAACATATTCATTACATGGTAAAAAGCCTCTAAATCACATGCTTGTTGAGACATTGTTTATGAGTTTTTCTTTCTGGTTTTTAAATTATGTGGAGAGTATTGTTTGAAGATTGTGAAACAAATTATTGGTTTTGGAGTGTTTCTTATGTAGGATATACTCATCAAAAATAGGAACTTATCTGTTATCGTCACGTATAGTGCATCGACTCTATTGATTACAAAACCGGATTGACATATTAAATGATTTCAATATATTGAACATATAATTGCACCAACATTTTGGCGTCGTTGTCAGGGAGTTGTAAACAATAATAGGTAGTATTTACATTATATAGCTTTTATGGTTTTGGATTCGTTTTAAGGACAAGCTAAGGGAAAAAAGAAGACGATGATATGTGATGGAAGAGCCCACACATCCACTTTAGTGGGGTTGCTCCAAATTCAGGTTGTCCTCTTACCTTCAATAGTTAAATTTTGTGTTGTATTAGTATTAGATATTCTTCTTCTTTTATGCATAGACATAGGGATAGTAAAGGTAGATTTATTGCATCCAAAGTTACAGAAAAATCAAGAAAAGCCCCCAAAGTTACAGAAAAATCAAGAAAACCCCTTCACACTAATTTAGCTAATTCTTGTGCAGGAAAAATTCTCATAGGAGAGAGTTCAAAGGAAACAATTGAAACTTCATCCAAAAGACCTAAATCTAAAGCTATTGTGCATATTGAAAACATATCACAACAAGTAGTAAGGGAAGTACCGACAACCCAATCAAAAGGAGGAGATGGAAAAGAGACATAGGTAGTGGTAGAAGAGGTTGAATCTGCCATTGGAGCAGAACACAAAGTATTGTAACAATTGGATATTCCAACCAATCCAATGGTTGAACCATCACTTAGTGGAGAAACATCACCTACATCCTATAACGTGTTGTTCAGAAGTATGGAAGATGAGGAAGGGAATGAAAATAATGAAACAGAGACATTCAGATTCCCAATATTATACATTACTAGAGATGTTTCCATGAAGAATATACCATGGTCATCACTACCTCACTTCCATGGTATGTCAACAGAAGATCATGATTCATTTTTGTTTGAATTTGATATACTATGTAGAATTTACAATTATACTGATAGTGCACAAAAATTAAAACTCTTTCTAGCTACACTTAAAGAGTCAACATTAAGGTGGTTTATGAGTCTAGGAGAGCATACTATCTTATCTTGGGATGATACGAAAGAAACTTTCCTCCATAAATATCAGAATTATTGCAGATCTAGAGATGTTAGGAATGATATATTTAAAATGCAACAATTTGAGGAGGAGAGAATGGAAGATTACCTAGAAATGTTCCTATACAATTATCAAAAGACAAAACAATTTGCCTTAGACACAGCCACAATTAGAACCATCTTTCTAAAGGGTATAAGGGATGATTTTATTGAGGTACTGAACCTCATGAGTTCTGGGGATGTATACCAGAAGCCATTTGCAAACATTGCAAAATATTCTAAAAGGTACTTCCGCAACCAAGCCAAGAGAGGAAAAAGTTTAAGCGATCCTATAAGCAGAACTACTAAACCTACTCTAGGAGGTGTTACAAGGATATAATTAGGGAATATGCTAGAAAAATTCAAAATAGGCATCCTAAACACAATCAACACCCAATTAGATACCATGAAAATCAAAAGGAAACAATAAAAAGAAAATGCTACTTTAGCAATTTGTTGTCCTCGGTGTAGGAAAAGGCATCTCGGAAACGAATATCCTATTAATGTCATTGAAATTTGTGGGATCTATAAAGAGGACCACCCTACCAATGAGTGCCATTCCTTACCTGGACTACAAGCCATTTTTAAGGGAGGAGGGGAACCTCAAGAAACATCATATCCCCCTAAGAGAGCATGGAGACAACAAAATCCTAATATGTTTTTCAACCCTACCACACAATACTCACAACAACAATGGATTCCTCCAATGCCCTAATCTCAATGGAAACATCAACAACCACAAGTCAAACCTTGGCAACAAGGATGGAGGGGGCCTGCATATGGGAATGCTCATTTTCAACCACCAACTTTTCCTATTTACCCACAATATCCTCCCAATATCTCTTAGTTGTTACTTGGATTTAATCCACCTTCTCTACCTCCACCTTCCTAGCTACAAAAACAACTTACATTTCCTTTGAACCAAAACCAGAAGCAACAAATGCAAGTTGCACATAGTCTAAAACCCCCTCGGCCTACCCCTATTCCTGCACAACACATCCCTAATTCGAACAATAGACCTACAAAACCTATACAAAATATTGAAGTACAGACTTTCCCAACTTATGTGATAACTCCTACTTCACTGAATGAAATTCGACTAAGATCTGGGAAGGTCTTGAATAAACCAAATTATACAGTGGTTATCCAAGAAGAAGAACATATAGACAACCAATCATATGAACAAAAAGACTCCCATGTACAAGATGAAATTGCTCCTCAACCATCAGAAGTACCTCAGAAAACTAATCCTCCACCTCATCTAGAAAGGTTACTTGTGAAGAAACCTGAAGTGCCTATAGGACATGATTTGGAAGATGAACTAAGCAATATATGTGTAAATATTCCCCTACTCCAAGCCATCAAAGAAATTCCTATCTATGCCAGGATTGTAAGGGATCTTTGCATTAAAAATCTCAGGAGGAAGAGGAAGGAGCCTCCTGTTATACATGTGGTTAGACAACTGTCAGAATTTATATAAGAAATTCCATCTAAATATAATGATCCAGGAAATCTAGTGGTGAATATAGAGATTAATGGCATTTCTTTGTCAAATACACTTATTGATCTAGAAGCAACAATACAATTTATGACCGTTGACACCATGCGAACGCTGCAACTAAATCACTTAAGGCCAACACAAACCCTGATGGAATTAACAGACAAATCAATCATTAGCCCAAAAGGAAGTCTAGATGATGTAACAATCACCTTAGCCTCATGGGAGTATCTTATGTACTTCTTGGTAATTCATTCAAAATCCTCCAAACCTGGCCATCAAGTTGTTCTTGGTCCACCTTGGTTGGCCACTACTGATGCATTTATTAGTTGATGTTCTGGGGAGATGACAATTTCCAATGGGACCCATAATCAAAAACTTATTCTCTTTCCTCCTTCCCAACCAACCACTTAAGTCCCTTTATGGTTGGAGAATCCCTATGGTAAGGAGGACTATGCTACCCCACTGTTCAAATTGTTAGAAAAAGAGGTTGAATTCCATTGGGATGAACAATGTCATATTTCTTTTGAAATTTTAAAGAAAAATCTTTCAAGTTCCCCTGTTTTAGGAGGACCAAACTGGTCTCTTCCTTTTCATATATGCATTGATGCCTCAGATACAGCTTTGGGGGTTGTTCTAGGAAAAAGAGAAAACCAACTTCCTTATGCTATCTACTTTGTCAACAAAAATCTCTCCCCTACTGAAGTAAATCATATTGTCACTGAAAAATAATTCTTATCAGTAGTCCATGCCATTAATAAATTCACACACTACATAACAGGGTATGAGGTATTTGTACACACTAAATGCTAGAGTTACTAGATGGTTGTTATTATTTCAAGAATTCAACATTACTATCATTGATAGACCTAGAAGAGATAATCTCATTGTTGATTTCCTATCTAGACTTATTCATACAAGTGATAATGCACTAGTGGATGTCAATTTTCCAGATGAAAATTTGTTTGCTATTTCTACTTACACTCCTTGGTATGAAAATGTGGCCAACTATATTGTAATAGGAAAGTTACCATAGAATCTACCCCCCTGAGAAAAACATAGAATTATTCAGCTGAGCACAAATTATATGTGGCATGATGATTGTCTATACCATACAGGGCTTGGTTTGGTGATCAAAATATGTGCATGGGAGGATGAGATGTATGACATCTTCATAACCTACCATGATGGTCCATGTGGAGGCCATTTC
>ML817282.1:201850-213597 GCA_009831015.1 Picea engelmannii
CTTTCTTAGATCAAAACACTAGGAGAGTTTAAAGGTTCGTAATGGGCCCATACATGCCCACATGTTCAATCTAGGATAGTTTCATGCTTTTTCTAGATTACCTCACAATAAGGAGTTAAAGGATAGTAACGGACCCACATGTCCACATGCTAGCTTCCTAGGGATTTTGAATTCCGCAAGGTTGTACCAAAGACATCTAGCTGATTAGGTAATCACACTCTTGTAAGGACCAAGCGAAGTCCACATGCAGCAAGGTGACATCTAATTAACTAAAAAATTGGCACACTTTTCACTCACACACAAAAGTCACTTCTCACTCACATAGCTTCTTCTCGAAACGTGGAGGTCCAAGTAAGTTTCCTCTAAAGGGATTCCAAAAATACCGCATCTTTTCTTGACAGGACTATCCACTCCCATTGTTAATCAATGAGGTTGGTTTGCACCCCCAACCTCACAAAACAACTTCATCTAAAATCTTTCTAAAAACTCACTAAGTTTTCCTCCACAGGAGGTGCCAAAAGAAATTTTTAGTCTAGGTAGGATTTCAGGGATAGGCATCCAAACAAATCCCCGTTATCTGGTTCTCACATTTTCAAATATAGAGGTTGTCAATTAGGGAACTTCAAATCCTCCAAGTCAAGTGTTCCAATCACCATAAGGCAGGGAGATACCCGTGAAGGGTTGAAGGCTGAGGTCCGGTTGTTCTATGCGTCCCCCCTTGAGGCACCCACCTCTTGGGCGGGATCCAGCCCGTGACCCATTTCTTAGGCCGAAAATCTAAATGCCACACTTTGACCGAGGTACCTAGTGACCAAATTTAGGACATCTACCCAGGTGGCAATTGTGGGCTGCAATTGCACCTTGATTGGATTTTGTGTGGCTATTGGGAAATATCACCAGCTCTTTCAGGATATTCCCCCTCTACCCTTCATTATAACCAATTGTTTCATCCTTCACTAGTGTCTCTTCCGGTGACTTCAGACCCCACTGTTGAGTACTATTGGAAGGTCCAGTGCTATTTGAGAGGAAGGGCATTACGTCTTCTAGGACACGAGCATTTGCTTTCTTTTGATTCCCCCACGCGGACAAAACCCACTTACCCATATATATGCTTCTTTCTCATTTTATGTATGATGCACATATGATTACAGTTTGATTTGGATATATATATTGTGTAAGCATTCAACGCAAAGGCTTTGTTGTTTTTTATATTTCTCTCACCACTTTTTGCACACATCCACACAACTAGTCTGACATCATAGGGGAACCAAAGAACCCCCATCATTCACGACGCTTGCTCAACCTCCCTCCTAACTTAGGGGGAGTATTTGGTCGTACTTGCTCATCGGTACCTCCTTCACTCACTCCTATGAGTGCTACTATCTTAGGATCAACTTTGCTTGGTTCCACATTACTTGGGTCTACTTCCCAAGGTCATCCATTCACTCGCTCTCCTTTACAAGGGAGCAGAGGACCCACTTCCTCTCAAGGAGGGAGCACCAACCCACCTAGTCCCCATCAAGGGTCAGGTTCACAACACACTATGGCCATAGCTAACCCTCCCCCCCCACTACAGATGCCATATTTGGCCTCTCTCAACATACCGTATCTCACCAAACTCACCAATGATCCTATATTGCATGATGCCACATGGCCTACAATGCCAACCAAACTTCCTTCAAACATATCAAAGTTTGAAGCGAAGGCAGGGGATGACCCTGCCAACCACGTCATGACCTTTCATCTATGGTGTTCTTCCAATAGCATTATGGATGATTCCATCAGACTGCGATTATTTCAACGCACACTTACTGGCCCATCGGCTAAATGGTATGTTGAAGAAAAATCAGGGTCCCATGTGACCTTTGAGTCCTTGGCCAAATAATTCTTGACCTTCTTCCAATTACCCATATGCCATGACAATGGTCTAGAACTACTTTCTAACTTCAAACAAACCTCAGCTACACACATCGATGACCACATTCACGAGTGGTGTAGGCGACGTAGTTTGTGTAAAGCAGAAACCACCAAGCAACAATGTCTCGACTGGTTTCTTAGATCACTTATCTCTCTCCTCGAAAAGGATGTAGCTTCCACCTTCCCTCAATCCGAAGAGGAAGCCATCAGTAAGGCCCAACAGTATGACCTCATCTACACACAGTCAGGGTACTTATACATGGTACTTCCTGATCTTCCAAAACCTGTGCCATTTGGCCAAGACAAACTTGGGATGTCTCACTCAGCAGACGGACTAATAGGTGCCACCACACACCATAGTCCACAACCCCAACCACCACCGATGTATGGAACACTTCAATACCCGCCAGCATATGGCGGCACTCCTTATTACCCCCCACCTCCTTATCAACAACCATATCCAGTTGCTATACCCCCACCCATTAGTGGACCACCGCCGACACCTCCCATACATCCCTCTATTCCCATAAACAGTGGTACCCCCTCAACATCCGCTTATAGTACTAGTGAAATCACTACACCTTCCTATGTACCTTATGGATCGGTACCACCACAAAATCCATACTTCCCAGTTCCTGGTCCTCCACAACCCATGGCTCCCCCACATCCTCATGCGGGGGTAAATTTTGTTCAACCCTCTGCTGCTAAACAATACCAAAATTTTGAACAGTTGAACACAGCCAACCCAACTCATCCATTGAAAAATGCCAAGAAGAAAGGACAGAACAGGAATAACAACAACCCAGGTCAAGGCAAGAATCAACCCCCACAGCACCAACCCATTGGGGGAAACCAGAACCAAGGGAACCAAAACCCCCAAGGGGGAAATAATAGCAAACACCAAGGGAGAAATAATGTTAAAACAAACTTCCCTTGTGCCCTTTGTGGTGAGTTCGGTCATTACACTCACCACTGCCCCCAGATCGTTGATTTCAAATGGTTGAAAGATTCTGGAAATCTTCCCCATTCTTCGGCAAAACTTGCCCCTCAGCCGGCACCACAATAATATGTGCAGCAACCCCCTCCCACCGTGCTGAAAAATCCTATTCCACATCAAGGTGTGATAAACACCCAACAGGATACACAGCACCCCCCACCTCAGGTGGGCCAATACCACAACCCCAATAATCCAGCAAAACGTACAATTCTCCTCACCAGTGAGGAAGAAATTCTTCTGCAAATGCGTAATCGTCAGTATCATACACCCACTGAGTCTACTCCCATCTCTCCAGAAACAAACCCTACATCGACAGGACCCGCGTTGGTGATCCCTCGCCCTTCCGTCGAACCACGACTATGCATCCCCCACATCCCCTTGCGCAGGAATGTTCACAACCCACAGGCTAGGGCAGCTCATAACTATAGCTTGGTAGACGACTTAGCACAATCCCCGACTGCCATGTCAGTCTTGGAAGTCCTCCAGACTTGTCCTACGTAGCGGAAATATTTACTTTCCGCTTTGGGGGAAGTCGACCTTGCAGATACTCGACTCATCACCTTCGATCTTGATAGCGGAGAACCTCGTCTTCCCGCCTTGATCGCTTTTCAGATACCAGTAAAAATACGGAACATCACAGTTCATCGGTGTATCATCGATGAAGTTGCCTCTACGTGCATCATGTCCAAAATAGTATGGCAGAAACTCGGTTCCCCGGAACTCATACCCTCTACCATCAAATTACGAGCTTATGACGGATGACCATCCTCTCTTGAAGGGCTCCTCCAAAACGTCCCTGTTGAACTTGGGGGCAAGACTATTCTCATTGATATCGAAGTTATCGATGCCCTGCTTGATTATAATATCCTGTTCGGGCGTAGCTACATGTATGCTATGAAGGCAGTGGCCTCTTCCATCTTTCAGACAATGATGTTCCCCCACAATGGGAAGATCATGACCATCGACCAAGTCTCACATTATGAGCCTAACCCATCTGCCAACCTCGATAACATTCTTCCTCTCATCCACACCAACCTAGATGCATATCCACTCGTCGAGATGGGTCCTGGGATTTTTAAAGATCCATCCTTGTTAGGGACGTACCATGGAGCACCACCACTCCTTTCCCCTAATCAAGTATGCGTCGTCTCATCTAACGGAACTCACACGGAGGATGCTCTTCCTCCTTAGGAGGCTTCAGTCATTCCCGACGTCTCAATAGTCGCAGAACCACTCCCGCCGGAGCCTCCTGCGCACTCGTCGACCTCAACAGTCCATGAATCCACATCCCCTCAAGGGAATAATCCCGTCTGGGAGACACTCCCCCAACCCCTCACCCAAATTCCCTTCTTTTACCCTCCCCAAGTATTGAAGCTTTTCAGGTAGCCGCCACACTCACACTACCCAATATGGTGTTAGCAATCCCAGTTTGGTATTTACACCCACCAGAGATGGTCCCTCGACCATCCCTTCCCCCACAGGAAGGAATTCCCATGACGATTCCCATCCTTACCCCCACTACCCCCATACTCAGTAACCCCCCGACTACAGCTGGGGGCAGAAGGAAGAAGAAGGAGCCCGCCGCTCCACTTCCTCCACGCATCCCACCACCTTGTGCACTATGTGAGAAAGAGGGACACCAAACCAACAATTGCCCATCCCTACCTGAATTACGGAATTTGATCCCCCCCAATCAAACTCCCATAACACCCGCCACTACTGCTAATCCCACTACTATCACCAACCCTTCTAGTAGTAAAGGGTTGAGGACCAAATATGATTGTGCTATATGTTTAGAGTATGGCCATTACACCCATCATTTCCCAGTGTTGCCGCGCTTTTGGCAGACATTAGCGGTCGTACGCCAAAACTTCCAGAACAACCCACGACCTGCTACGTCCTCTTCGAATATCACTGACATTAGCTATGTCACCACTTCAGTCAATGAACATATGAGATGCCCTTGCTCTCTCTGCGATTCATTAACTCATTTTACATACCCGTGTCCTATGATCCTTGCATACAGGCAACGTCAATTGGCCCTACTTCACCGACCCGCAGAGGCGATAATTGACATTACTTCGTCACTCGAGGATCTTCATGTCATTTTTCCAGAGCCCGAGGCACTCCCAATGCCTCCATGGTTCTTAAATGACGTCTCTGAGGATTTACCCCACAACCCCTCCAACTCTCCTTCTTATTCCCCTACGGACACTCTCCACCCAACCACCACGGGTACCCCTCAGTACTTCAACATATGGTTTATGTTGAGTGAACCCTCATCATCTCCTAGCATTGATCCCTCTGCTTCTCCATCAGGGGGAAACCACACTATCACAGAGATCACTCCTCACGACCCCTTATATTTCCACCGTTTCCAATGCGACGAGGAAATACTGGAAGAGCTACACCACCCAGACTCTCCCTGGGACGCACTACATCACCGTACACTCTTCTTTCCACAGGAATCCCTCATGCCTCCTAACCAAAACCCCATTTACACGGTCGAAACCAAATATTTTATCCCATCCGGGCCTATCAATTGGTTCAACAATCCCATTCCTGCCCCTGACGCTTTTGAAGAAGGTAATATGGCCAACATTTCCCCCACCATCAAAATGGACATTTCCATTAAAAATGACATCGTCGAAGAAATCATCATTGGAGTTGCTTGCACTCCTCAGGATATCGCCGCATATAAATCCCTCTTCCAGGAATATAGATATATTTTTGCCTGGTCATACACGGAAATGCCTGGCCTCGATCCCTCTATTTTCAAGCATTGCATTGACACCTGGCCTGACATCACACCAGTTCGCCAGAAACAACGACCGCTACACCCATCCAAAGTTGCGGCTATCAAAGCTGAAATCGATAAATTACGTACGACTGGGTTTATTTACCCCATCGCTTACACTTCATGGGTTTCCAAAACTGTACCCATCGACAAAAAATAGGGCACTATCCGCATTTGCACAGACTTTCACGATCTCAATAACGCATGTCCCAAAGACAACTTTCCAACACCTTTCATCGATCAAATTATCGACGACTGTGCCGACCACGAGGCCCTCTCCTTTATGGATGGATTCTCTGGCTATAACCAAATCCAAATCCACCCAGCCGACCAGTATAAAACCACATTCATTACCCCGTGGGGTACTTTTGCATATCGTTTCATGCTTTTCAGCTTAAAAAACGCCGGCGCAACTTTCCAGCGGGCGGTGACATACATCTTTCATGATCTGGCTGAAATCATCCTCGCCTACTTGGACGACCTCTCAGCTCGATCCAAGAAATTCACCCAACATATCGATGATTTATGAATCATCTTTCAACGGTGTCGTCAGTACAACATCCACTTGAATCCTCTCATGTGTGTGTTCTGTGTCACCGCCGAGCACCTCCTCGGTTTTATCGTTTCCCAAAGAGGTATTACCATGGACCCCCTCAAAGTCAAAGCCATCACCGAAATTCCACCTCCTCGAAATTTTTGGCGACTTCAGAGTCTTCAGGGCAAAGCTAACTTCCTTCGATTCTTTGTCCCAGATTACGCCATACGCGCACATGGTTTCCTTCGCTTACTACGTCACGACATCCCCTTTCACTGGGATGACTATGCCCAATAGTCATTTGACAATCTTAAAGCAGCGCTTTCAAATGCACCTTTAATTAGTGCACCTGACTATAATCACGACTACATCCTCTACATATCAGCATCAGCTGTATCAGTAGTCGGTGTCCTCATCCAGCTCAGAGATGACAATCGTGAACATGTCATTTACTACGTTAGTAAGAACCTCTCAGGACCACCCTTGAAGTACAAACACGAAGAGAAACTTGCTCTTGCATTTGTCCTCGTAGTCCAGAAACTACACCATTACATTCTTCTTCGCACCACCAAGGTCGTCGCAGATTCCAACCCTATGCAATATTTGCTCAGTCGTCGACAAGTTAACGGAAAACTCGCTCGATGGATCATTATCCTTCAAGAGTAAGACCTCGGGTTTTCAACACCTAAGAGTAAGAAGGCCCTAGTTCTCACCGAACTTGTCACATCCCTCCCCTATGAAACCACCAGTGCCCCCGTCAACACCAACTTTCCTGACGAACATATCTTTTACATCACTTCAGATGATCCTTGGTATGGAAACCTTCTCGTCTACCTACGAACTCAAAAGTTCGGTAACCACCTTTCACGAGATGATCGTCGATGTATCCGCCATCAGGCCCCCCGCTATCTCCTCATCAGAGACATCCTATATCGCCGGGGCGTCGGCACCATTCTTCGTCGATGCCTAACTATTGACGAGGCTGACAGATTCTTAAACGACTGCCACAACGGTGCATGTGGGGGCCATATTTTGGGTATATCCACTGCTCAAAAGATTATCCGAGCTGGTTACTTTTGGCCTACCTTGTTTCATGATTGCATTCATGTCATGAAACGATGTGAGCAATGTTAGCTCTACGCCAACAAAACCCGAGCTCCCCACGCTCTTCTTCACCCTGTCATTACTGCGGGCCCCTTTTGTAAATTGGGCATCAACTTTATGACTTGTAATCCCCCCTACAACAATGGTCACAAATACATTGTTGTCACCATTGATTACTTCACCAAATGGGTCGAAGCTATGCCCACTTTCAACAACACCGCTGACACTACAACGCGTTTTTTATTTAATCACGTCATATCCCGTTTTGGAGTACCACTCCAACTTGTTTCCGACCATGGGAAACACTTTGAGAATGAGATCTTCGTTGAACTCTCATCTCGGTTAGGCTTCTCTCACGAGTTTGCCTCACCATATTACCCTCAGTCAAACGGACAGGTCGAGGCAGTTAACAAAGTCCTCAAGACCATGTTACAGCGCACGATTAATAAACATAAAACCAATTGGCATCATATGTTATTTTCTGCATTATGGGCTTATCGAATGGCAGTAAAGACCGCTACTGGTTTCACACCATTCCATTTAGTCCATGGGGTTGAGACAACTCTTCCCATTGAGTGCGAAATACCCACCTTAAGCACCGCAATTGAGCTATTACCTGACACTGCTCCAATGGAGCAGTGCTTGTTGAACTTGGAGTCGCTGGATGAAGATCGCCGATCTTCATTACAGAACAACGAGGCAGCTAAAAAATGATCCAAATCTACCTTTGATCGCCATGTCAACCTTCGATCATTCTACGAAGGCGACCTCGTCCTAGCCTATGATATCGCTCATGATACCTTTGGCCACGACAAATTCGAATCACTCTGGTATGGCCCTTACATTATCCAACATTACCTCACCAAAGGCGCATACATTCTGGCCTCCTCCGAAGGCCTCTCTCTCAAGGAACCCGTCAATGAGTTGTATCTCAAGAAATTCTATGCTTAAAAGTAGTCATTCCACTGTAGGTTATTTATTTTCTAGTGTTTTTTAAATCTTTTTTCCTCCCCTCTCATCTAAACTATCCTTTGTGCTATTGACAAATGCCTCCTCCACCAGCCTACCACATTGGTTATGCTGACAGCGCCAGCTGTTGGACACAAAATCTCGCTTCAACTGCTTGGGCTCTATACACCCCCTCACATGAAATGCTACATTCAAACAACATATGTTTGGGGCCATCAACCAACAACCAATCCGAATACACTACTGTCATTGGCCTCCTGGCCGACGCCTAGCGTCACCATATTTGTCACCTTAGCGTCTTCCTTGACTCTCAACTAGTCATTCTCCAGCTCAACAATGTGTACCGCGTACGTGATCCGTGCCTCTTTCGCAAATACCTACAGGTTAGACTGTTATCTCGACATTTTGATTCTATTACATTTACACATATTCCAAGACAATTGAATCAAACAACAGATCAACTAGCTAACATGGTGTTAGATTGGCATATATCACATCAAGCTACACATACATAAACAACTCACAAATCTTGTCACAACATATAGATAGAATAGACATCATCATCATCATCAACAAAAAACAAATGTAGACAACATCAGGATATCAAAATATGTATACTCATATATATATATATATATATATATAAAGGCCTATTAGGCCATCCGAATGTTTACATACAAAAATACATGTGCCCGCAGGCCAGCACAACACCTTGGTACAAAAATCGGCTCACCAGCCTATATACAACAAAAACATATATACATCATACATCAATCACGGTGCCTCTATCGCACCACCACCTGCTCCTCCCTCAGGAGGAGGTGGTGGCCCACCACCGCCTGCCCCAGGCGGTGGTGGACCACCCACAGGACCCTCCTACCCCAGCGACATGCATCCACTAGTCATTGCAGCAAGAAATGCTGCTCGCCGCACTATGGCCCGCCATGGTGGCGGCACCCCCACACACTGCTCCAGGAAGCTCTCATCTTGGATACGCATCCACATGACCTCAGCCAGATCTTGCAACACCGTCTCCAGACGACGGCGTATTTCATCAAAATCAACTCCGGCCGTCGCCGGAGGAGCATGTGATGGCCCCGCACCGAGGTCATCGAACCGATGCCTCCTCGCTGCCCTCTCAGGCTCAGCAGGTCGCTCCGCAACATCCTCCCGCCGACGTCTCTCTCCCTGCGGTCGTCTCTCCGGCTCTCGATGAGCCGGTGCTCTCTGCATCTCCACCTCGCGCCCGCGAAGTGCCACATCTGCACATGCACAAAACAACAAACAAACAGATAGCATCAACATCTATATCACATACATATGAACTGATATCTCAAAAGACAACATAAATTAAAAACATACACAATACTAAATATACCTCGATGGTCAAACACCTCCCCTGGAGGCAACACCATATCTGGGTCACCCTGGAAGTCAACCCCAGCATAGGGGTACCGAAGTACTACCTACAACATTTGCCACCATATCCGTGCCGCATCTGCTAAAAAATAGTGGCCACCTTTGCCACCACCGTGGAAAACCAAAACTGTAGACCACTCCCTCAATCGCGGTTCTCGTGCCCCCAACATCTCCAGCAGAACCCTCGAGCGCAGCATCGGCACCCTCTCCAAAAACCAGGCTACCAGGATAGACCCAAAAGCAAACTCTCTTGTACATGTGGACCGACAACGGTCCAACTGTGCTATCATCCGCGCATGCAGCGTCAGTCCCCACATGAACTTCTCGTCGCCCACCACTCTCTCCAGCACCAACAACTAACCACCACTAATCTGTTGGGTCGCAAGTGACCCATATACACGAACAATCATCGCCACTATGCAACAATGAGCCAGGGAGTCTATAACACTAATGCTCACCACAGTCCTAGACATGCAGTTCTCACCTGAACAATATCGTTGGATGATCGTAACAAGGGCTATCTCCCTCGACAGCATAGGCTCTGCCGGTAGGGGCGTTCCTCGAAAGGGGAGCCCAGTCAAAAAATATACATCCTCCACCGCAGTGAAGGGAATCTTCTCTCCTCGCACGAGGAAGAAGTGCAGCTCCGGGCTCCACATCTGGAGCAGGAACTGTAGTAAGTACTCCTGTGCCCATATCAATGGGCACTCAAAGAACTTTAGCAACCCACACAACATCTTGCAATTGGGCCCAGTCTTGCTCTCGCCACCGCACTGGCATCGTCACTGTTGGCCACTTGCAACCAATACAGAGTCCTATATCAGCTCAGATAACCATCAACAGCATCAAAAATACTCATTTTTTACCCTTCAACCTTGCCTCCTAGGCACAGTTTTTGTTCCCACAGGCGTGCACCCATGTGCTCCTGTTCATTGCACAGGTGCGCATATATGCACGCCTGTACACTGAACAGGAGCGCATCAGTGCACACCTATTCACTTCACAGGCGCGCCCTTACGCGCACCTGTTCATTTTACGGATGCGCAATGGTGCACGCCTGTCAAACCTACAGGCGCGCACTGATGTGCGCCTGTTCAACTCACAGGCGCACCCCTAGGGCACGCCTTAAATTCATAATATCACACACCCATGCACGTATGATCGGTGTATAGGCGCGCACGCATGCACGCCTCTCACTGAGTTGCCTGCGCATGGGGGGTTCACATCCCCTAAATACCCCTATACGCCCCCCCGTACAAGCCCTGCCCAAAAATTGAAAACCTATTTCTATGCAGGATGATCAGACCACTAACCTGATACTTGCAACATGTCGATCGGATGCCTCATCCTCTCTGAATCTCCAAATCTCCTCTTAAATATGCTCGTCTAGTCACTGTTGCAGCAGGTACAAATGAGGTGGCAATGTGGGCCCTACAGCTATATATAGGCCTTTTGCCAAACTTCCACTCACCATTCCAGGAGCCCAAGGTGTCCATTTTTCAAACCGTCTTCAGCCACGGGATCAACATCCCGCCACCTACATCACAGCTATCCCTGGGTCACTTTTCATCCCGAGCCCCCGGTGCGCCTTTTTTTCATATCATGGTCAGGTATGCACGCGCATTGCCACATTTATCTAATACATGCTCATATCTTTGATTCTCTTCAGATATTGTTCACTTTTGGGTATTTGTTTCTCATATGTGCAGGTACTTGCTCCTCACCCCTCGGCATCACCCCTTTAGGTATATCCTCAGCACTGGCATGTAGTCTTTCCCACTGCATTGCACTTGCATTTCCAGTCACACCCTCTGATGTTTACCTCTAGGATCTCCATTCCTGGCTCTGCAGTACCCACGTCTCCATTTGCATCTTCGGTACTATTACCTGGTAGCATTCTTACCCACATGAGTTGTCCCATTCATAGCACCTTTTGGCACTTTTTGACACTCATGCTATTCTTCATTACCCTTTAGGGATGGGAGTCCCGATAGTCTGTCAAACATGTC